>OMLB01016957.1:0-10312 GCA_900302555.1 Myripristis jacobus
GCGTATGGAAACCCTGAGGCTCTGTAACCTCACGGCACATTTCATTTTTTGTGACTTTGCAATAAAACTTTTTAAAAAGCGGGGGGAAAAAAATCATAGTTTATTCATTTGTGAGATTTTGGTTGTTCTTGTGGGTTTTAGCGTCACCGAATCCTAAATGGCGACCTGTCCTGCCATAAAGGACGAGACGCCGTTTGGCCAAAAGCAGTTCCTGGAAAATTCTGGAAATTCCTTCCGTGTGAATTACAAGCTTTTTTACCTTACTGGTTAAAAATGATCTGTGGGTCAAACGGCCTGAACATGACACCTCTCACACTTTCTAAACCATGCATTGACTTGCCTTGTCATCCTTTCCTCCCAAAAATGAACAAACAAACAAACAAAACAAAGTCTCTGTGCCGTGTCTGACTGAGCGAGCAGCGACTCACCACTCCGACGTACGGGTACGACGCGTCCGAGTCGATGCCGTGGTTGTCGATGACGTACCGGAAGGCCTGGTGCATGAAGCCTCCGTTGCAGCCCAAGTTGCCGTACTTGCCGGAGCAGTCCACCAGGTTCTGCGGGCTGAGGTCCACCAGCTTCCCTGTGGTCTTGGCCAGCTGGCCCTCCAGGGCCCCTACGGCACTGAAGGCCCAGCAGGAGCCACAAGAACCCTGGAGCCAGAGAGGGATTAGTATGACTGTAATGCAGCGATCACACTGCAGCCTGAGTGAGTCAAGGAGAAAACCTGCCTTCTCTTTTCCACTGGAATTCAACGTATTTCAAGGATTTTTCTGAATAAAAACGAGACTTTCGATTTGGGATGCACATAACATCGGCCTGACATCGGTATCGGGAGTATCGGCTTTAGAAATGAAATATTGTATCGGCCTGAAATGAAGATTTGTGCCAATATGACATGCCGATATGTGAAACAGGTCAAATCTGCCCTGGTTGTGGCTGTTTAATAATAAATATGGCATGTTTTACATAACTTAAGCTGAAGTGGTTTTGGTGCATTTTGAAAAGCACTGCATCATATGCCTGCATCTGCCAGTGCGCCTTCACAATAAGAGCAGGAATAATAAAATGTTCATTCCACTGCAGGGGAGACGTGATGTTCTCTACAATGAGGCGGAAAAAAACACGTGCATATATCGGCCAAAACTCTGATATTGTGCATCGCCACGTTCGATGCCAGAGTCGCTGCTTTGTCTTCACATGTTGCTTAAGAAGATCTGATGCTTCCAACAGGTTTTTAGACTCAGCGCTAAATGATTACATACGCTGGAGTTTTTCAGTGCATGCGCAGCACAGTTGGAAATTTTTTTGCTTCATACAGTTACAAAGTTTTGGTTGTATGTTTGCAGAGTAATTTGAACGGTTTACTCTGTTTAATGTATGTGCAGGACTGCGTTTTTCAACTCTGTCCCAGCAGAGTTAAAGAATTCAACTTTAATTTCAATTTTAATCTTATCGAGCAGTTCAGAAACACTTTTTTCAACCTACAATTCCTCTCTTTCTGTGCTTCCAAAAAAGAGGAATTTTAGACGTAGATGTGTGAGTATTTAAAAAAAAAATGCATGAAAAGCCTTCCAGTTTCAGGAGTGCTGAGCTATAAATTTTTGTATGTTTTAACAGAAAAAGGCCAGTGGACTGTATGGATGTTAAGATAACAAGCTGCCTTCACTGTGATTTTGAACTCTGTGCAGGTCGTGGAGGGACAGTTTGAAAGCGGAGACGTTTCAGTCTGAAAAACCCAGAAAGGCCAGAGGAAAGGCCAGAGGAAAGGCCAGCGCTCCGCTTGGCCTTTGTGGTGTTAACGCGTGTCAGGCTGCCGTCTGGCACCTCTGCAGAGCTCACCACCGAGCCTGGATGTGGCCGGCGACTTGCAACAGAGACACTTGCGGTGAAGAAATGTGAGTGACAAACAGGATGACGAGGAGGGGAAATGAAACTCCCAGGACGAACAGGAGTATTGTGACATTTTCTGTTTTCTGCTTCAGCTCCGACCGCCAGCGTTGACCAATCCTGCCCGGTTCACACGCCGAGTCTCTCTGCTTTTACCTGCATTTTGACTGAAGTGACGCAGCCTCTCTCCCTCCAGTCGATGCTGTCTGGCACCGAGGCTCCGGCTGCTCCCACGAAAGCAGACGGCGCCCTCTGGAGGTCAGAGGGAACACGGAGCGTGGCAAAGGACTGGAGAATCTCCTCTGGGGTCTGCAGGGAAGATGACAACAAACGCTCAGGACCTCAAAAATCCAGCTCTGCTGTTTGTTTGTTTTTTCAGTTCAGAAAAGACACAAAGTGGGAAACAATTTGGCTTTCACTTCATTTACGTTAAAGCCGAAGTAATTCATTTGTGAAACAAGTTGGAAAACACTGTACATTCCTCTTCTGGAAAGTTCCCTGGTGTTTCCTGACCTTTTGTAGAGAATTGATAAATGCAGTTCCTGTATTTCCCCTGGGTGAAATGCACCTTTAAATGTTTAAGATGTTACAGACTCACCACGACTGTAGGGAACATTAATTTGGGGAAAAAACAATCACTACTTTATGATTTAACAACCCTAAAACTTACATTCTGAAGGCTCTATTCTGCATGTGTCATTATTTTGCCCACAAAACTTCCTAATGCTTATATATTTTGTGCCACCAAAAGAAATGATCTTTTTCGAAGAGCATGTGCTGCTTTTTATTGGCTCATTTTGGAGCAAAACTGATCGGTTTGACAAGAACAGACGACACCACCCGCTCCTGTCCGTCCAGCGAGAGAGACGTGCACCTCAGGAAAAAGTCTGTAAAATCCACCGACATGTCACGGGTTTGTTTGTTTGTTTGTTTGTTTGTTTGTTTTCTCAACCAAACGACACGACACTGAATTATCAGAGTTGTTTCAATAAACACGGCTGGACTGCTGGAGTGAAAGTCAGACAGGAAGCAGGAAACCAAGCAAAGGTCTGACTTGACTAGATACCAAAATAAATAACAACCGAAATAAAAAAAAAACCCCACCAGGAATGTCGTTACACTCGTCATTATAACACATTTCACACATTTCATATCTCATGCCAGAAAACGTCAGAAAAAGCCTGAGCTTTAACGAACATTATGCGGCTGCAGGAAGCCGTTACATGACAGGTATGGACATAAATATCCTTATTGAAGGGTTTATTATTGTCTTTTTCAAGTTGTTTTTTGTTCGTTTGTTTTTTAGCAGTTAACTCTTTTGCATTATGATGTAATGTTTTGTGTTATGATGTAATGTTTACTGGTGTGACCCCTGAAAGAGACCTTCTTCCGTCTTGGTACAGACTAATTAGTAATTTATTTTTTGTTTTCAAACAAAGGACAATCTGCTCATTCTCTTTTCCAAAATAAGATAAAATTAAATTTTACCATCATGATTTATAAAGAAAATTCATGACTTCCTCAAACAACAACCAAGAACTTGCGTATGAACTATAATAACAAAATAATAAATGTGATATCATGTCAAACTTTTGCGAGCGCACACTCCAGTGGCCCAGATATCGCCGGGCAGTAAAGACAGCGGTCAGTCAGATAAAGACCTCTCGGTGCGGGCTAACGCCGGCCGGGCTCTGTGCCTCCTGGCCATCACAGCCAATCAGAAACGGGCGGCGCGTCGTGGCCTCTGGCTCGGCGGGGCTGAACTCCGACCGCGACCTGAACGCACCAGCGCCGACCGCCGAATTATCACAATCTGCTGCAGCCTCTTAACCGCAGAAAGATCAATTCCAGCGAGCTAAGCGTATAGATGTTTCAACTTGGTGGTGAGTTTACTTCCACTTTAGTTTTTTTTCACCTGGAGGAATCGGCCGCGCTCCTCCTGGCACAAATCGAGATCAATAAATCAATAAATGAAGTGATTTGGACTCGCCTCAAACTCCAATAGTGTGGAAGCGGCTCTGACTCGGGCTGAGGGGATGGAGGCCTTGAGGTTAAAGGGCTCAAACTCAACACCAGTTATCATGTCTGTGTGTGTGTGTGTGTGTGTGTGTTTCGCTCTTGTTTTTCATGAGTTTAGTTTATTAAACTATCAGATTCAGTGGCGTCGTGCTGCCTCTTCTGTGTTCTGCTCTCCTGCTGCGAGACAAAAGCAAAATCACCAAAACCAAAAGCAAAACCACTCGTTGTGACACTCCTCGTGTGTCTTCATCGAACCCATGACACAAGAACAATGCCGAAATGTTCATCTGCATGTGGGTTTGCACAATAACACAGGCGGCTGCAGGTGGCTCAGTACGTCACAGCCCTCGCTCAGTCCTAAGAATCATTTAGATCTTTCTTTTGGAAAAAATGAGCATCGCTTTGCAGCTTTTTTTCCCCCCACGCCAAATATATTTCACATCAGCAGCGGTACAGGACACAGCTCTCACTTTGTGCCCTGTCCTTCCTTATCTACTGTGCACAGATGTTTAAAAAAAATGTATTTGCATCTTTAATCAGTGTTGTAAAAGCTTCATCAGGTCAGGTCTGTCATTATTGATTTGTAAGAGTTGGGATTAAATTCAAAATTCTCACTCTTTCCCTGTGTTATGTCATTCACTGGTGTAATCCACTGAAAGTGCAGTGTTATATTCACAGCGGACTGCAGACGGAGCTGCTCTGGAGGCTGAAATAATCCTGTTGGTTTAGTTAAACCCTCAAAAGCAGAAGTGCAGTTCCGCTTTTGGGCTGAAAGACAGGAGAGGGACCTGCAATCTGAAAATGTGTTTTAACCAAACTAAGTTATGGCCTGAATGCAGTGGCCACAGATGAATGTAAGGAGTCATTTCCATTAAAATATTTTATTCATATTTTGAGTTGATCTAATTTCCTGTCTGAAAAACCGCAAACATGTTTGACTTGTGTTGTGACTTTGGGTCCGGCCCAATCAGGATCTGAAGATTTTAGTTTCCATCTACACAAACCCGTGTTTTTATGCTGGTAAACGGTGGCAGTGCAACAAGAAGCAAACACCAGAGAAAATGATTTTTTTTGGTAGATAAACATGAAAAACCTGTATTCATTGTGTCTTTTATCTCCAAGTCTTACCAAGTCTCCCATGTGGTTCATGCTGAGGTCGTAGCTGTGCAGGCCCATGGAGGCCTCCAGGTTGTGGATGGTGATGAGCATCACGTTCCTCTCCCACAATTCCCTGCGGCCCAGCTCCTCCACCTCCGAAAACACACGCGCACCCCAGCCGTTATTCTCTGAACATTCATTCATGCACATTTAAGGAAAGAAAATAAAGCTTCCCACCGGCTAGCCTTTAAAATTTGGCCACTAGAAAGAGTCTGAACCCATGAAGGAAACAGAAAACAGGGCTACAGGTGAGTTCACACAGGCTCTTCAGCTCCTCACCTCTGTCCGGTACTTCTTGCCGTGGGTCTTCTTCCACATGTCCCAGTGGACGTCCAGCTTGGACTCAAACATGGCCGCTGCCCCGGCACACAGCGAGACGAGCAGCAGGCTCCCCACCATCAGGCCTGTGCACACAGAGAGACATGAGCCACTTCAAGCCACAGGATATCCTCTGACCTTTAGCGACGCGGCTGCTAAACGAAATCCTGGCAGAGAGGTCGAGATCTGAGTCACGAGTGGCAAATGAGCAGCTGATAAAACACACAGACACAATCTGCCGCGCGTAGGCTCTTACTTCTCAAAGGCAGAGCAGGAATAATACCATAAGTTGTGTTAAACATCGGAGGGTTGAGCAAAAAATAAATAAAATAAAGAGAAGAAACAGGCAAATCTGGATGACAAAGACTGAACTCCTGTCAAAGGCGACGCTCAAACAGCCAGTAAAGAGTCCAGCGTCTCATTTTTTTACTCATTTTTTTTATGTCCAAAAAAAAAAAAAAGTCGATATGTGGCCTAAATTAAAAATTATATCAGATGTTTTTTTATTATTATTCATGATCATGGCATTCATAATCTTGGATGGTCAGCAGACGAGCTGAAGGCTGTTATGGCAGGTTTGAATTTGGAGGGTGAGCTGTGGGGTAACTAACTAACCAAAACAATTAAAGGTGCATTATGCAAAATTTCAATGTCGATTGAAGTTCTGACCCTTCAGGATCAGCTGATAAACAATGTGACATAAGCCCGTATATTGAGTCTTTGTGGTTCCCATCATAAGATCGACTCACTGATAAAAAAAGTGCCTGTTCCTCATTTTTTTCTCCGCTTCAGACGACTGTCATTAATTTTGCACGGTGCACCTTTAAGCAGAGCTAGGCTGCGTTTTTTTCCACTTCATGGTAACATAGCTGACAAACACAGGTTCATGCTCCTGTCAGTGCCCTTGAGCAAGGCACTAGGACACGCGTGGCCACTTCTGATGATTGACAGCTGTGCTTTCTTACAACAAATGCAAACGCTCCCTCGCTGCACGTGATTGGACAAACGCATCATGAGTGGGCCTTCCTGGACTCTTTCAGAAAACTTTCTTTTATAATGTGAAAATGATTCACCAAAATGTGTTTCTGAAAATATCTGAGTTAAGAAATGCGGCTGCTGAATCTGTCTTCAATTAAATAGATAATGGATAGTTTAAAAGTTTCTCAGGAGTTTCCACAGGTGAAAAGTCGCACTGGACGCTCGTTATGCAGCTCTTTATGCGAATGAGGAGACGCCAACACAACACGCCCGTCTCTTGAAACGCCACCACAAGCGTAGAAACGACTGATCCTGTGGACACAAACTGTACGGGTAAAATTTCCCCACAGGGATCAAAAAAGTCTAACTTAACCAGAGATTAAGAGGTTAAAGAGATGGCGCACTTCACCAGTATGCAATGGGAAAATCAGAAATGCTCAAGATGGCAGCTCGTTAACAGAAGATACACCGTCAGCCAATCACAAGTTTGCCAGTGTCCTAAATATGGAAACCAAATGACAACACATATAGACAGCTCTCCATTCACAGTGCACCACCTCTTTTTTAACTTTAACTAGGCTTCATTATTAGTTACCTCTTATCTTAACTCTTCTTTTTCACTTGATTTGTTTATACAAGTGCTTCTTTTTGGCTCTGGTGTACTGTTGCAGTGATACAATGGACTTGATGTGAATGCGGTTAAACTGGATGAATGCAGTTTCTATATCAAACATGCGGATCATCTACATGCAAATGTTGTATGTGCAGTTTTTCATGGTGTTGCCCTCACAACGGGGAAGTAGCTTTCAACTGAAACAACAAGCAGTTTCTCACCGATTTGAACCAGGTCCAGAAAACCAGGTCATAGCTGTGGTGGAGCAATGTTAAAATTTATTCATATCACAGTTTTTAATAGTCACTGGTGGCAACAGACACCTGTAGGTAAAAATGAAACAAACCACAGCATGGACAGGTTTCACACAATTTTCCACCTGTAAAATAACACATAAAGTGCATGAACCTGTTTTTGTTTTGTTTTTTGTCTGTGGTTGGAGAAATAGTTGATAGATGAGGGGGAAGTGGTTTTCACATTTAGCCTGCAGGTAGTCCACATGACAACTCACGAAACAAGCAGCATGAACATGTTGGTCAAAAGTTCCCTCATGAGTGTCAAGTTGGATTTTAGTTTCTGGTAACTTGGAGGCACGGTTTTCTGTGCAATGCCGTGTGCGCATGTATGATGCAAACTCCAGGACCGTGTTCCCCTTCAAATGAGATCATGTGAAAACACAGGCACTTTAAGAAAGCGCCTCAAGTTTTTTTTTTGTTTTTTGTTCATTTTGTGGTTTGTAGAGGTGTGGTGCTGTCTCGATGTTTACGCTGTGGAACTGGTGGGGAACCAGCAACTTCTCTCTTTGACAGCACAAACTCATGTGTGTCATTTACCGCTGTGTTAACCAACAGGTTGAAGGGAACAACAGGACGGCGTTGTTGAACAAGACTTACCACCACAAGATGTTACCCATTACCATGGCTACACACTGGGCTCTTAATGTGAGCGAGTTATCGAGGCCTGGCCAGAACGCTTCACATCCTCAAAGCTTTGATCGCCACCATGGTAATCGATGGCGAAATCAGTATTCGAATTTGGTGTTATTTCAGTGAAAAATGATGGGCCTGCTGTCTGTTCTGGGCAACTTCCTGGGTAATGCTGGAGTTAGAGTTTACGTGATGACGCTGAAGACAACATGTAGGTTATTTCAGGCGGTTAATGTAACCTAGTGATGCAGGACAAGCAAAATCCAGGGCTCGGGTCGGGTTTGGACACAAAAACAAGAACGCCGGTCAGGTTCGGCACCCTAATCCTTATGTCGTGGGGACGGGTGCAAAAACCTTGGCGCTGTCCGGGAGCCAGGGGCCAGGGGCTGTGTTGTTGGCGATGAGGTCAGATGGAGTGCCAAAAAGGACGGCGCAAGTCCCGATGGATGCCCAATGCACTTAGGTGGGCATGCATGATAACAGCAAGATGGCCGTAGCGCAGGGTGGGCCAATAAGAGATGGTTGGAGTGCTGGGGACCACGGAGGCGGCGCTCAGGTGGGCAGCTAAAGCGTGGAGAACCAGGCAGCGGTGACACCTGGGATGGCTGAATAAGAGCCAGGTGAGCCGGTGGAGCCAGAGAAACCAACGCCGGAGGTGAGCCCAGACAGTGTTTTCTAGAAGAGCTAACATCCTGGTCATCCGGTCAGGTGGCTCGGCGGCGCCCCGGCTGTGCAGAGAGAGGAGCCGGCGGGCGCGACTGGCCTCCGTTTGAACAAACCAGGGCACGGCTTGTCTTTCCCAGAACTTCAGCAGCTTGAGCGAAACTACACATGACAGATTATGGTGAATTATATCCTGACGTCCAATAAGTGTCCACTACAATGTCTTGCTTTGACAACCGGTGGACTGTCTTGCTTTTAAATGTTTTTTGTGGAAGTCTGTAAGTTTTAGCAATAGGTATGTATGCATGTACTGTTTATATTTATGACTGTTTTCTTAAACTTCATCCTGTTTTCTCTTTTTTAATGTGACGCACTCTGTAACCCTGGTTTTAGAAAGAGTCTATGCTGATAAGGCTATACTTTCATACTGTGATACTGTGATACAGTGTGTGTGTGTGTGTGTGTGCGTGTCCATTAAAATGTTAGATGATGTGAGCTTGGCAGAATTCTGGGTAAAACCATCTTGGAGTATCACTTCCACAAATTCAAGCCTATTACAGTGTCGATAAAGTCCTGGTGATTCAGCTATCACAAGACCGGCATTGAAACTAATGAACAAGCAAAAAAAAAAAAAAAAAAAAAAAGCCAAATGGATCAGTTTAGTCTTTAGTTTACTTCCTCATCAAATTTTGTGACTGGAAATGACACGAGAAGGTTCACAGGCTCAAAGGGACACTATATGGGACACTGACAGACGCTCCAAGCCTGGCGTTTTGGTTTTTTTTGTTTTTTCTAATTAAGTCACACACAATCAGAGTTTCAGTAAAAGAAGCAAACAAAGGATGTTAATGAAAGCAATAAAGAGAGATTATCCTCAGTTGGATCGTCTCACCAGGCAGGACTGAACCTTTAACTAAATGTAGACATTAATGGTGGCAATTACACTGATGGTGAACAACTTTAGGCTGTCCTAATGTGAGCTGTAAGCAAAACTAACAGCGCTGAATTTAATCCAAACTACTGGCAGGGCCTATCAGGCTGTAATCACATCACCTGGACATTTTAAGCATCCATCTGTTCATTTAAGACTCAAAAAAGGAGAACCACAATAGTCATATAATAACTATAAACCTTCCTATAATATCCCTGGCAGGAGATAGGAAACCGCAGTAAGGTGTATTATAGCGGCTGTAAAGTCACTATTAGTCACCATGTCGATTTCATAGGAACATGAAAGTGATCTGCACATCTACACCAAATTCTTAACAAACAAAAACGAAAGTAAAAGCAGCAGCATCTAAAAGCCGATTCAGTGCCGACCAACTTCAATATTAACTTAAAAAATCACAGCGGATGAGTGGAAATAGAAATAATAATGTAAAATACAGTTCGACTTGCCTTGATTAGTCGGACGCATTTCGGCTCTCCTGAGGTGCGTCTATTGAGCCCATTCACTTGTTTTTTCCTGGTTGCTATTTATGAGAAAATGTCACATGGTCTCTCTCACCTCTTCCTGCTCACACACACATCACTGCTGATCTGCTGATGTGGTTGAATGATGCAAATACCGTGTAGCTTCCCCTTTTTTTTTTTTTTTCTCCAGCCAGCATAGACCTGTGTGCATTTTTGCGACATGACTAAACAAGAAAACACAACTTTTCGTTTTGAAAGTGTGTGTCCGCAGCCTCAAAACTCAACCAGGGGAGATGGAAAATTTTATGAAAATGAGGAACCATGTTCACTTTTT
>OMLB01016958.1:0-10903 GCA_900302555.1 Myripristis jacobus
CACATATTTATCCACAGGTATTTATAATTCAGACCCCACCCTCCTCCTACATGCCCTAACCCCCCTCGCAGTGTGAGAATTCAACACCAGAGCATGTCAAAGACGTCACGGAGGCTTTGACCGCTTTTTCTCTTTTTGTCTCCATTTCACTGCCTTTATTGACGAGCCCTCGCAATGCGGCACGATAATTTATTGATGACTGTGTACTCTGCCTTGAAGTCATGTTTGCATCGCTTCACTTCCGTCATGCTTGGTTCTTACTCGAAAGGGGAATAAGCAACAACGGCAAACGCAGCAGCCGTACGTAGGAATACTTTTGATCGGCGAGTCAAAGGTGAATTAGGAGTGGTTCGATAAGCAGCGTGTAGCGTAAAGTGGAGTGTTGTGAGAGTGAAGCTGCAAAACAACACCCACAACTTAGAAAGCTTTTCTTTGATCCAGCAGTGAATAGATCTCAAATAACCATTTGTCGCACAAGTTTGAGATTTTTGAGAAATATTGCATCGACATAAAGGGTAAAATGGTCCCAAAAAACAATGCCACTTGTCACAATGATTGCAACCTGTTACCTGTAAATAGATAATAGATTAGATTCAATATGTTTTTCAATAATTTAAGCTGATTCTTTGTATCCTTTTTTCTAGACTTTATTAAATAAACATATTTGATGTGCACAACAATGATTGAAAATACGGTTATTTGCATAACACATTTTAAAGTGTATTTAACCAATGGACAACAGGTTCACTTGCCTATTTACATCAAATCAAACTAGAAAGCCACCTAATATATGCACTTCCAACCTAATTCTGCACTTCGGCTGCAGGTTAGTGGCAGAAATCTAAAAGAAATGTCCTTAGGCTGGTAGCCTCAGCATCTGTCTCTCTCTCGTCGCTCTATCCTGTCGACAAAACAACCCCCAAACCTGTAATAAGGTTAGAAATCTATTGTGATACCAGACAAATAAAGCTACTACTATGACTATAACTAACTAGCTAACTTGGCTACATGGTGTTAACTGGTTACCTAGAAAGGCTGATTTGATGATTTAAAAAAACAAACAAACAGACGAACAAAAAAAGCTTCTATAACCTGTGGTAATAAATGTGTTACTCAGATATTATCAATTTAGCGTCATGAAACAGTTACCGCAGTGAAAAAAGATTTAGTTAATATTAGTAATATTCATATGATAAGAGAAATAATGTGTACAGTAGTCTTGATAAGAGGTTACACTACTGACATTTGAAATGTGCTAAACACTAAACAGGCTTTATACTTAATAAGTCAGTGCCAGGAGAATAAGGATGAAATATTCTCATAAGAGTCCATAGGAAATGCTTATGGGTCCTTTTGAGGTGGGAATACAAAGCATCTATTTTCTTAAAAAGTACAAAAAGTAAATAAAAAAATTGAATGGGACGATATCAAAAACAAGATTTTTGAGGAACACCTAGAACATGAAAAGATGAAATATTTTCATTGCCAAGATATTGGGGGGGGGGTAACATAACAGCCCCCCCTCAAAAAAATACAACTGATGAGATGAAAAAAGGGAAGAAATCTTGAGAGGGACCCCAGAGGGAGGCCAGTCAGGTGTGCCGCAGGTGCCAACCAGGTGTGCAAATGATCAAACCTCAGCAGAGGAGGCAGCCTGAAGGTTACATCCTACAGGGTTTCCGACGGGAAAGTTGCTGGTTCAAGTCCGAGTCTGTGAAAAATTGGCCTGGGGAAGTGAATGAGAAACGTTAGCCTATCCCGGTCTTCAGCCGCTGTTTGTTGAGGATGTTGGTTGCATGGGTTTTGAAAGTGAAAGTGAGGAAAGGTGCTTCAGAAAAATGGGTGCTCTGTCAGTCATTCCTAGACAATGAAGGATTTCATGTATCTTAATCCACTTTGGAAATTTATATTGTATTTTTATTGTAATAGTATGATGAGAGCCTCATGTGGGCTGGGCATCTCTGGGTGCATGCAGTTTACGCTTTTAAGGTCAATTCAATTCAATTCAATTTGGGAGCTGCTAAGAAAATGTCATTCTTCTGGTAGACCATCTTTCCAACACACGTACATAGATCTGCCATATTTTGGCTTTTACCCGTTTTTACCATAAGAGCACATGAATCTGAACATCCTGATCACTCACAGGCCTGTGAGATAATTAATGAAGGTAAATCCAGCAAAGTGACGGCCCAGTGGTTAAAGCTTGGCGTGGTGAAATGTGTCCATGCCACGACTGGAGGCAGAACGGGAAACTTCATCTTTGGTCCCTCAGGAATCAAGTCTGTCTCCCGCCTGAGGGCTCTGTGGCCCCAAAGACCCCAAGGCTCTCAGCCACACTTCAGCAGGAGTCTTTAATGATCGCATCATGTAATATTAACCAGGGGAGAGAAGGGAAAGGCTGTGTGTGTGTGTGTGTGTGTGTGTGTGTGTGTGAGGGGGGAGGGGAGGTCTTGCTCTTGTTCCACCCCTGCTGACAGTACTCCATCTTCTGCTGCCACGTTCTTCAAGTGCACAGTGGGGTTAGATCGCTACATCGGGCCAATAGTGACCTTATATTCTGTAAAACATGCAGCATTTTGTTTTCTTTCTCCTTCTATGTTTTTCTGTAAAGTAATTGTTTCATTTAAAGGTAGCATTTAATCCCAGATTTTCCTGTATGATGGAATCTGTGGAGGAAGTGTGGTGTGGTCACCTTGGATTAAAGAGCCGCCAACCTTCCACAGTCTGGGTTTTTTTAGTGTCCCATGATGTTTTCAGTGCTCTTTCAGAGGCTTTTCCCCCCTTACATGCAAAATAAAATACTGAATTCCTCAGTTTTTGGCATGAAAACGATGAAAGTCAAAGCTGACGAGTATTGCATATATGAAATCAATATCAGCCTTCACAAAGTGGCACGCAGTCGATCAGGGAACACAGATCATACGCGCGGCCGCTGTAGTTCTTCTCTCCCCTCCGCAGTATTGCAGCATTACTCTTAAACGCTGCTCTCTTTGAACGCCTCTCTATGGGGAAACCCGCCTGTTGTGTGTGTGTGTGTCTCAGTTTTGCGCGTGTGCTACTTTCACAAATGCAGGATCAAGTTGAATCCTTAGATCCACTAGTGGTGTCTGGCGGAGCCTCCCTGATGACTGTAACAGAACGGAGGGTGGACTCCAAAGCCTCTCGTTAACCCTGTATTGTTTTCAACGAGGCCGAGACCCCCCGCCGTGATAATCTGTCTGGAAGCTCCTGCTGAGGACTCCCCGCCACACAGCTCATCAGAATACCTCACCGGCTGATGGATATAATATTTCCCTGAAGTTTCTTTCCCCCCCCACCAACAGTTGATTCAACAAGCTGTTTCCTCTTATTAGAAACCTAAGGGACTGTTTTTTTGTTTTTTTTTTCCTGAGAGACGTGCTACTGTTGCTATAGTTACGTAGCAGTAGGAACGGTGGCTGCAGCAGTTCAAGTGGAGGCACTTTGGCTTTGCTTGGAAGCACATGCTTCAGCACGCGAAAATGACTCCTCGGGAGCAGAGGTTCTGCTCAGAAACTTGAAATGCACCGCGGCATGTTTGCAGACCACAGCTTTATTTATTTATTTATTTATTTATTTATTTTCAAAAGAAGGGATATGCTATTAATTCACTTCAGCTCGGTATTGTTTCAGCGTAATTCAAAGGATGCAATTAAAGGTAAAGGGATAACACTTTACAATAACAATACAACGATTAAGTTTGTTAACGTTAGTTAATGCCGTAATGGTTAATTAACTGTTAGTTAATGATTATTATGGCATTTACTAATGTTAATAATATCTACAATAAACCTTAAATAACATATAAATTAATACCATAGCATGAACAGCATTAGTAAATGATTCTTAGACACATTAGTTAACTGTTACTTAATGTTCATTACCTGTTACTTAATGTTTATTATGGCATTAACTAACGTTAATTGTTACCGGTAAAGTAAAGTAAAGCTCACAAATCCAAAAAAATATCAAAAATCTTTAAAAATCAAAAAATGGAGCAAAAGGTAGAATACACAAACTGAACATGAGCTTCAACTGAATAATTTTACTTAAATTTCACTGGAAATTTGAAATGTAATTTTACAAAACTGATCCATGTTGGTGCCCCTTTGCACCGCTCTTACACCCCGATGAAGGCCTCTGTGTGTTTGATTAAACATTTCAATTGGAGCTCATGTTCAGTGTGATGATATTTACCTCTCCACAATTTAAGGTGCAACAAATACTTCAGAATAAACATAAATCACTGAAGAGGACAGGTTAACAGACTAAACATGGACAGATCATTCGCATATTTATGGGCATAGTGTTCAAAAATTATGATTGTTTATAATTGCAAAATCTCATGATTCTTATTTACATTTTTGTATTGCTTCTGGCACAAAAGTGTTGTTAACACAGTGTGTATGGAGCGCCAGAAAAGCTCAGCCTGCCTGACTGGAGCTTAGGAGTTTTAGAAATCAAACTCCAAAGATAAAATGAAACTTAAATGATATAGTGTGCAGCTCGAGGCAGTCAGGTGTATTTATTTGTATGGAAGATGGATCCTTTTTTTCCGAATTATTTTATGGCATCTCTGCTTTACTGCACAATTTGTTGGGGGGGGATTAATCCTCGGCGTCTCATCATCTTGTAGATCGCCGGAGAGATACCGTGTCCTTGCGTTTAAGCCTTTCCCTTTCCCTCTCTCACTGTTGTTCCATTATTCATTAGTTTAGCAGACATTCACGCCGTGCATTATGAATTTCACAGCCTTGTGTACGTCTGTTTACCTCCTGCACTTCTCCAAACCTTCGCCACACTCGTCTAACAATCCTCTTGTTGTCGCTTGATGTTTGTGGCACTGAGAAAATAATTAGGTCCATCAGTTGCAAGTTACTTTGAGTCTGTGCTAAACAGGAAGAAACACTATTACCGACACATAGCCTGTGGAGAGGAAATATTGTGAAAACACTTTGCAAAAGTATCCGAGATCCCAGAGGAAAATATAAAGTCTAACTTTAAAAAAAAATGCGCAAAGTATGATTGATGCTTTATGTTCAATCTGAATTGTGTATGGATATTATAGGAACACTAACTGTTGATCTAATTAATCAGATATAAGAGAAAAAACATAATGACTCTAATATCCCTCTAGTATTTCAGTTATAATATAATAACTAATTCACCTAAGACCTAATTCACTGTTAATATTAAAAGTGCTAAGTGAAGCCAAACATGTTGTTTGTGTCAAAGTATAATTGGCAGTAACACTTTCCTGCTGACATTTTTGTTGCACACACACACACACACACACACACACACACACAAACACACACACACACACACACGTTTATTTCAGTTCTACCTAACTAAAATTAAAAGTGACACTGCTGCAAATGATGGTTATGAGATTTAATTTGTGTTTTAAACAAAAGGTTTTATTGTATGGAGATTTTTAGACATGCCAATTCGCTGTTGTTATGTAACTTCTTTTGGAAAACTTCTGAAGTCAGAAACATGAAGGAACAGTTCGCCCAAAATACAAAAGAAAAATTTCTTTTCCAACTTAACTCTAGTGCAATCCATCCATCCAGCTAGTTTCTGTGTGGGACTGTGCAACGGTCATCCCTGTCTCCTATCACCCCAGAACATTTGGGCTGGATGGGTATTTTTTGTGGATCTCAAACTATCAAAAATGCACATGTGAAAAACTCAACGGCACCAGCTCTTTCCAAAAACAGTGGCACAGATATCTGGCGTAATTCACAGCCTTTGGGGAGTCGAACAGTTGCATTTGAAACAATTTCCAACCAAATAACACCTGCAACTGCATCTATCCCAGTGAGTACATTTTGGGGTGGACTGAAACAGCTCTTTGACAGAAATTAGTGCCCGACTCATTCATCCCCTTGTATTGAGCTGCCACGAGGCAGGGAAGCTCAACAGGACAGAAACCTCACCACATCACACAGAAACTGGTCGGATAGTGAGAAAATACCCTTTCTGTCCGTTTTATTTTTGCATTGAGTGAAGTGTTTCTTTAACACTTGCTTGCCCCAATGGAAGGTGCCAAAAATAAACAATGAATCTGCAACACTATGCAAGTTCCAGGTCCACAAATATTCACCAAAATGATGTTCTGTTAACCGATTTGGAAGTTACATGCCATTTTATAAGAAGACCGGCCCTCTGCCACACACTCATTTGGCCAGTCGGTGTGATAATCAACATTTGTTCCAAGTTTCCTGCAAATCTGTACATAACTATATGAGATATCCTTCTAACTAACTAACAAACAGACAAACGCAGTGAAATCACAACCTCCATCCAACTGTCGGCAGAGTAATAACTTAATTCTGTGCATTTAATTGTACTACATTGCCAGTCATAATGTGGGAATTGTAGGCAATGTTGAGTCAATAGTGTTATATTATGATTTGTTGTATTATAAGATGTTTTTAATAAGATTTCTGACACCCATTTCTAACAATCAGCAAGCAAATGTGCTTCTCAGTGTTTTCAGAGTGGGCGTTTAGCCTAAAGCACAAAGTAGTCTACATCGATAGGGAAGGCAGCACTCCAAAAATGAATGCCACCTCAGGTCTCCATTCTTCAGGTCTTTATTGTAGCATATTTGACAACTGGACCAGCAAACCTCCTATTTCTAACTTTGCATTTTTTTTTCTCCTCCAAACAGTCGTTCTCTGAGATTGGACCGCACCTTCCGAGAGGTGGATGAGGAGGATGGCCTGCTGCCGAGAAGCTTGCAGGACGGACTGAGGGAGAACTTCGTCAGCTCCACCTCCCTCAAGCCCCCGCTGGCCCGCTCGCTGCTCATCAAGGAAGAGCTCCTTAGCCAGAAGCACCGCCTCCTGAGACAGCCTGCAGCTCTCTCATTGGCTAATCTTGAGTCAGCCGCCTTGCTCAACCACGGGCAGTCCCACTCCTTGCTTGGCCAGAAGGGCTCTTCGTCTCCATGGGGCGGCAAAGCCCACCTGGACAACCTGCTGAAGCTGAAGCAGGCTGGCGGAGCTCTGAGCGGGGCCCTCAGCGACCTCAAAGAGCTGCCTCTGTTCCTGGAGAACCACAACCACCACGGAGCCTTCTCCTCTAAGAGTTCCCTCCAACACCACCATCACCACCACAACCAGGTCTCCAAGGCCCACCACCACCACGAGGGCAAGAGAGAGCAAGGTCACTCGCCTCCTGTGGACCTGAAGATCCCCCAAGTTCGAGGCATGGATCTCTCCTGGGACTCCCACGCCTCAGAGCTGTACGGCTACAGTGCCATGGCGGTGGGGAGCGGTGGCCACGGGGAGAACGCCCTGAGCCGGAAGCTGAGAGCCATTCTGCCCAAGCAGAACCGCCGAGCGGGGCTGGGAGGAAGCCTTGGAGGCCTGCTGGATGGGGCAGCTGACTACTGGGCCTCTGACGTGGACCACTCCACCTCGGGGCCAGCTTACTCCACCTCCGATGTTGAAGGGGACCCCAGCTCAAAGCAGCCAAGGAAGAAGAGGGGCCGTTACCGCCAGTACAACAGCGAGATCCTGGAGGAGGCCATAGCGGTGGTGATGAGTGGGAAGATGAGCGTGTCCAAGGCCCAGAACATCTACGGGATTCCTCACAGCACCCTGGAGTACAAGGTCAAGGAGCGGATGGGAACCCTGAAGAACCCCCCAAAGAAGAAGCTCAAGCTGATGATGAGGATGGAAGCAGGAGGCCAGGATTCCGCTGCGGAGTCGGAGAACACGCCCACTGCGACCCCGCGAGACGACGGGCCGCCGCTGGCAGCTGCTGAGCTCAAGGACGATTAAGACGGAAATGAAGAGATTGATGACAATTCGAAACCAATCGATTTAAACGACAAAAAAAAACTATAAACCTTAAATGACTAAAGTAATTTGAAAACGGATGGGGCTTTATTTGTGCCAATTTACTTTGCAGTATCTGGGTGAGCACAAACGCAGGGATAATAAGAGGAGGATTCTTAAAAACAAACTGGAGAGAAACAACTAATCGGCTGGTTTTTAACAGGTGTCACATGAGCG
Source organism: Myripristis jacobus (assembly GCA_900302555.1). Taxonomy (NCBI): domain Eukaryota; kingdom Metazoa; phylum Chordata; class Actinopteri; order Holocentriformes; family Holocentridae; genus Myripristis; species Myripristis jacobus. The sequence continues at coordinate 8,049 of OMLB01016958.1, forward strand.
ACGCCGTACAAGCATTTGTTCAGCTTTCTTATCCAGGAGCTTAACAAATGCAGTGAAAGACATGAGTTACATGACAATTAATGAAATTTTCTTAAGCATGCTGATAATCCCCAGTCCGAAACCCAATCCCCCTCTTTTCTGAACTTGACACACTGACCTATAACTGCTTCTAAATGCAGTTTGGGCTGTGGACCATTCCAATTTGGGGAAAATGAGGGGAAGGTTGAAAATCAACCCTTTTGAACAAACTGACAAATTAAGGTCCTTTGACCCCTCCCCTCTCTCATGGAGTACTAGTTAAAATTGGTAAGTGAACTGTCTATTACATTTGAAGCCAACTGTAAAGGTTTATCATGCCATTGATATTTTTCACCAGGGTTCTAAATCAAAACCCATTCTCTTATTGCCAGGTAGCCATTACGCTTTAACTGCAAACCTTTTCTTTCCTCCTTAGATATTCTGCTATTCTCTATGTGGACGAAAGCAACATTAACCCGTCCTTTTTGAATGAAAAAAAGACACACAAAAGTCATTCAGGGATGCATGTTTGTGAATTTCGTAGATACTACTGACTTCTAAGATAGACTTCTTTTTCCTCTGTCTTTATTTTGTTTGTTTGTTTTGTTTTTGCTTTCTTTTGCACTACACTTTGGGTCTGGCGCTTACAGACCAGGTTACCTCGGCATCGTTGCCCTAGCATCATGCACTTATTATGGTCTGTCTCTGAAGCCCAGCCGCAACCTCGCAACAGGTCGGGGGCGCAGGTCACCCGACAAGCTCTGATCCAGAATCAGATCCGGGATGCTCTTTCACTCCTTTATTGCCAAGGGACAAGTTAAGGGGTAATCCGGTTCTGGATCAGCTGTTTTTGAGGTGGACTGCTCCCTCGTGCACCTCCGTCAGCGTCTCACCGCTGATCCCAGAATGCCGGAGCCGCCCGGCGTGCGAGCTTGCAGGCTTTCTGGGATCAGAACGTGACACCCTGCTGCTATCCAGTTGATTATCTATTCCTATACGAGGCTTTAGCTAGCTCAAGCTAACGAGTTTTAGCTGGCCTTAGCTAATGACGACACATTTCTGACCTTTGTTTTATTCCTTCTCCAATCAAACTAAGCTGAGGTGGCTTAGCAAATGAGTTTTAACGATTTCTTCTCCCTCTCTGAGTTGTTTTGAACTTTCAAAGATGGTTTTAAAGGCAGTTTACTACGATTGATGTGCATTTGTAGACGGGACAGTTTGGGGTGGGAGGGGGGACATTTTGCATTGGGGAGGGGTAGTTGATAGAGGCGAGGGAGAGAAAGGCAGATTTAATATATTATAAATTATTATGACACTGATGACGTAAAAGCCAATCCGCATTTCTGGATGATTTTTTCTCCTCATTTTTAACTCAGGGTAACTGAGACAGACGATGTGGGTTTCAAACATGGACGTTTCCTGTGGGACCTATAGTTGAAAGGCAGGAGGACAAGACACGCCTCTCATTAATGCTACTTCAGAGGCGGCTAGGATTAGGCAGATATGGCAGCGCCATAGCCAATAGACTGGCTAATCAATAAAAAAGAACAGAAAAAAAACACTGAAGTTGGGTTGGGGATGGAAGTTTTGCTGATAAACTTCTAAATAGCACTTTTCTAAAATTAAAAAGAAAAAAAAACAAGAGAGAGAAAGAAAGCTGTTTGAGGTTATGCATGTGGTGTAGCTCTTCTTATTGGTGTGTTGGTGCTGAGGGATGTGGAGCTGGAAGAGACGAGGAGCACAGAGAGATGAAAGAAAAAAGCTTTAGTGTCTGAAGATTTTCAGAAAGCTGCAGCTTGGACCCAAACATACTCTTTTTTTTCCTCTCAATTACCTCCTCGACAAAAACACTGGTTGACAGCTTGAACAAGCTAAGTTTTGTGTAGTGTAGTCTAGTTGTCGTTTTCCTTCCCCTCGCCGCTGAAGCACCAGGGATAGAAAAACTATCATCGCAGCCTGAGGAAAAAAAAAAATCCCTTAGAGGACACAGAAGAAAAAAGACTCTTTCAGTTGTTTTCCATTAGGAAAAGATAGAAGGAGACAAAAAAAGCTTTTTTTGGTTGTAATGTTCTTTGGCCCACTCTTGCTCTGTGGTAAATGTTGCTCTTCGCTCCTAACACTGCCTGGTGCTCACCCAGTCTGTGAGATTTTTAACATGAGAATTGTACATGTCTGTTGTTTCAACTCAGATGAAATGATGATGATTCACTCCTTTTTGAAATGTATTGTACATTTTATTTATTTGATTTCTTTTCTTTTGTTTTTTTCGTTGATCACCCTCTTTGAAATGGCATGCACCAGTTTGCTTTTGGCTGACTTTGGGGTCGGTGAGACGTTTGTCAGACTCGATGTGGAGAACTCATCAATACATCTAATCAGGGGCCAGAGATACTCCAATCCAAACAAAATGACGAATTAATCACTATATAATTATTATAATCATTTTTAACTCTTGATTGCATACAATCTTCATTAGCCGTGTACTAGCTCTCAGCATTTTTAGAGATAAGCTTTGAAACACCCTTGGCTTGAATTGGCAGATATGCATAGCCAATGGGGAAGAGAGACCCCTGGAGCAGCACGGGGCCAGGGGCCGTGCATAAAATGCATCCAACACTTTGATAATGCCGAGCATTGGAAGTGTCTAAAAAGTTGTCAGGTGCATTGAGTGAGATTGGACATGACAGCCAGCTGAAGACAATGCCTGATCTGATAGTGAAAACAGGATCGAAGCTCCAGAGTCGAAGCACTTCACACCAAAACGCCTTTCACAAAAGGCGACGTGGCTGCTCACTTAGCTAGAAAACAATTTGACAAAAGATTACTTAAAGTATGTA
>OMLB01016959.1:8115-20721 GCA_900302555.1 Myripristis jacobus
CCTTGTTTTTTTTTTTTTTTTTTTTTTTTTTTTTTTGCAGGGATGCATTCAAGGATGAAGTATTGAGAGATTCAGCTGGAGACATATTCTCTATTGTTCAGTGTCAACAAGAGCATCCCTAGTTCTGCTGTCACCCGCTTACATCTGCAGCAGCCTGAGTGTCTCAAACGCGTACAGCCCGTCTCGCTGACGGCCGTGAACACCTGCCTCCCAGGAGCTTCCCAAGCACAGGATGAAAAGTCAAGTGTTCCTCTTAAGACCCTACGATCTCCTCATCCTCTTAATGGCTTCGTTTCAGTATGAGAGCGGTTCTGTCCAGATGCGCATCGTGCTCGCTCGGTTCACAAGGAGGAGGTAAACGTAAATGTGGCGCCATCGTTTCCAAGAACCTCGATAAATCACAGACACTGAGACAAGCTTGGACCTTAACAGTACGTTTCCCCGGGCGGGTGACCGGGTGAGGAGGTACCGAGCAGAAAGGGTGGAAAACAGGAGGGCAAAAAGGTGCTTCATTCAAGTCAGTAGTCCAGTCTTCTTGAGCATGTACACAGGACAGTCAAAACAAGACAGAGACCTCCCAGATATGAATTTATATGGTACAGTCCATCCATAATGTCACCACATCTCCTTTCCCTCTGGGACTGATGGATACACGACCACGGTGCTATGTCCCATCCTCCTCCTCTGAGCAGTAGTCCCGCCCCTGTGGACAGACAGATACAGAAGATAGAGGACTGACTGCAGAACAGGCGAGAAACTGCAATGCAAATATATAAGTCGGTGGTTTTGGTGTCTGGAGATCCTTGAGGGCCTCCACGAGGTCCTCCGCAAAATGAGAAACAGTTAACTTATTTTCACTACAATTTAATTCACTACAAATTGCTAAAAAAATGAATGAGTGGCTATTTTACATTATGTTTTAATCAGTCCAAACTATCTTTTCATATACGGGTTTGTAAGGTGAAATCACTTCAACTTGAGCGTCCATGAATGCCAGGTTAGGACTTCTTTCATGTAAAGGTCTAAAAACCTCTGCTGCAAGCCATTCAAAGTGAGAGCTGGACTAAAAAATAAGCAACGAATACGTCGCAACACCTTACAGGACGCACAATTATATTTTTTTTGGTTTTGTGTACGGTTTCCCACCTCGGCCTTACAGAATATGAAAGAACAGGTTTTTATATGGTCTTTCTGTGTGGCAACAAAACTTGAGTCATAGTTTAGGCAATACTTAAAGGAGAAATTCACATGAAATAAATGGCAGTGTATTTTGAATTTTACAATCATTTGTGTTGTTTGGTGGTGTATTTTTCTTGTTCCCATGATTTATTTGTACAAAAGCAGACAAACCAACATCATGTTAGCTGCTACCATGAAAATGTTGGTCTATGCCAGAAAAGTACATCCACCAAGTTTGGGCCATTAACTCCTTCCCTGTCGTGAGAACAAAAGAAAGTATACGACTCCAAACTTAATGAAGGAGATACGGACCAGAAAACGTCATGATTTTGAGCAGCGACGTGAAGCTGAAAAATGATTGTGGCTGCACAACAACCCACGTTTGTTTTGGGTTCACTCTCAGCGTTCTTTTCAGCTAATGACCCAAACTTGGTGGATGTAGTATGTATTACACTCGAACAAACCAACAAATACCACTATGTGTGTAAAAATCTGTGTAAAAATCACATTTTTCTATAAAAAACACTCACACTTCTGCTCTCACTGTCACTGTCACTGTTATTCAAAAGGAATTCTGGGAAAGCACTAACCGAGGTCGAAGTGGACGAGGTAGATTGAGGGACAACGAGTGCAACCAAAAATAAACTGCTACTTCATCACAAAATAACTCCCTCGCAACATCACACACTGGTTATTCTTACTTGGTATAAAACTGCTACCTCTGTGCAGCATTTAACAGGATCTTACAGGAAAAAGAAAAACTTTTGGGATGCCACTTCTTACCTTTTCAATCTTCTCATCCAACATCCTGAAGAACTCCTGCTGACTCTCTGACGAGTGGATACTCCTGCAGGGAAGAAAGCGCAGTCAGCGACAGAGCTGCAGAGTTAGGACCTGGCATGACGCAGGTCACACTCACTCTCTCACCATGCTGGGACGGGTCGGGATGACAAGACTCACACACACACACACACACACACACACACACACACACACACACACACACACAAATGTGTTGACAACATTGGAACCGAAAAATGTCCTCAAACGTCAACAGTCAGTGGCACTTACAGTATCTTTCCATTTCCATTTGGTCCTGTGTCCTCTGCTGTGTTTTGACCTCTGCCAAGTAGGGCACATTTCTCCTGTAGGACACATCCGTGAACACACACACACACACACAAATAACTGTCTAATTAAATAGCTGTCCATGTCCCATTGCACAGCAGAGTGATAAAACAACGGTATGAAATAGACAGATACATATACTCTAAGGATGTCTTAAGAATCAATACTTAAGTACAAAGTCAATACCAACATTTTGAAAAACCAGTACTGGTATTTTCAGTATCTTAACTATCAAAGCAACCTGATCCCTCGCTCTCTAACTCAAGTGCTCTCAGCCTGTATGTTTCACCACAGAAATACTTGAAAATGCAGTCATGCTGTCAGCACATAATCACAGCCCAGTACCACTCTGGTTTGATCCCAGTGTAGTCTCTCTGTTTAAATACATAAAGCTGCTGTTTACTTGGTAAGGCTCATACAGTGATTTTAAAATAAAAGCAGGGTGTCTAAATAGTTAAATTTAACAATTTGTAAGACTTTTTCAAGATAAATTTGAACTCATTTTGGGGAAAAAAATCATTTTCTCTTATTCAAATGAGCACTGCAGGTAGTTGTAAAGGTAAGTACAACAGTATGAAGTATTTGGTCTTGTGTTCAGGTCACTTTTGGGTAGGAATATGTTTGGATTAGTGATGGCATGATTGTCCTTCTCTAGCTGACTCCTTTAGCTTAGGCAGCAAGATGCTGCTGAAAAAAATCAAACCAGGACTTTTTGAATTTTTTGAAACAAAACTTGGAACAGTTAAGTCTAAGGATGTTCCAAATATGTATCTCTACAACTGCTAAAGTGAACAACCTGGTCTGTTTTGTGCAGTATATGAGAGTAAGAATGAAGTGAGGTCGGTTAATGTGCAACAAGCATTTTCCAGACAGGTTAAGTGTAACACCTCAGTATCAAGAAAGTATTAGGTTCACAAGTATTGTTAGAGTTTTTCAACATCAAAAATTTTGAATTTCACGCAGAAAAGCTTGACAATTTTGACAAAAAGAAATTTAGAAAGTTAAAAGATGGATAAGTGAAATTAGACAACATGTTTAAATGGAAAAGAAGACCTCATAAATTAAACTCCAAGACATTTAATGACCTTTAAGGCCTAATATTTACTAAATTGAATTTAACATATTTTAAGACTTTTTAAGGACTTTAAAAAGACCTCCTCAGTGTCTTCAACAGGATTTTTGTTTTTGCCTCCATATTGAATCAGAGAGTCCCACCTGTACTGGTTTCACCTACCAAAATTCTGACATGCTGTTGTCTCTACTACAGAAAAAAAAAAAAACAGAATAAAACGAAACCACGCACTGTACTGTCCTGGTTGTCCCCTCCTCCCTCCTCTCCACTGATGTACTTGACTTTCTCCACTCCTTTTGTCTTGTACTCATCTGTGAGGGGGAGAGAGAGAAAGAGAGAGAGAGAGAGAGAGGGAGGGAGAGGGAGAGAGAGGAGCACATCTCCTATTAATACATGACATCAGCGACCGACGGTAGGCAAGGAGAGGACCATCCACTCACAGCCACTCTGATCAGCAGAATCCAGGTCAACAGTTCTCACAGTTCAGTACTTGGCGAAGTAATTATGTGCTTGAATTCTCACGCTTCAAACTAAATCCTCTCTCAACAATGGCTGGCAAGCAGCAAAACACATGAGCTGTCAGCCCGATTCCCCTCTCCTCTCCCTCTCGTTTTCTTCTCTTAACACACGCAAAGCCGTCCTCTCTCCCTCTCACACGGCGGGGAAGAAGCGGACAAGCAGAAGGATGATAAAAAAGCCATAACAAAAGGCTAAAGCTAAATTAGGGAATCTGATTTTTAGTGCAGCTTAACACAGAACGGTGTTATCTGATTGCACCGCGTTGTAAGTCAACTTGATCCTCATGACGTGTCAGCTGAATATGAGATATGACTCCTGCAGCTAAGGTATATTATTCATCTGCAGCAGCATTACAGACTATGAAAACACTGGTCATCAGCTTAGCCTACGCATAAGTCATTTAGTGCATGTTTCGCACAAAAGTACATTTTTTTTTATTTTTTTCAGCCACAGCTACATGAAATATCTAGCAAAAATGAGGTAGAAAAAATATGTCAAACAGTATGGATTTTTAAAAAGCTGATACCAATATTTTTTCCAGTGATGTTGCCAATAATGGATAATCTATGACAATATTTTATGTAACTTTATATCTGACCGGGATCTGCTGTACCCCACCCCATGCCTTAAAACTGGACGAGCCAACACACCTTTCAAAGGTAGGACGCACTCTGTGATGCACTGATGCTTTAGATGAAGAATTAATCTGCAAGCAAATAACTGAAGAATTAAATAGAGAAATAACTAATGCAAGGGTGATCAAATTTCAGGGGTTTTTTTTTGGTCTCGGTGGTCAAGGATGAACTGTGTCCTATCAGCAACACTAACTTTCTGTTGTTTAATAAATAAAGGAGCAGAACTGACAGTGATATAGGCTCATCAGATGATTGTTTAGCAGGCGGGGAGACCCAGAGGGACACACACAAACCCCTCTGCTGACTGACCGGAGAGCAGGTCCCCGTTGCTGTAGGCTTTACTCCGGCCCTCCTCACCGTTGGACACGGCCGACACCTGCTTGGCCGAGGTGCAGCCCATCTCCTCCTCAGCCGCTGTCCTCCTCAGCCCCGAGCATCACAGGCAGGCCTGGTGGAGGGATGGGGAGACAGAGCAGTTAGGAAGCACAGGAAAGATGGGAAACACAGGCACGAGAATATGCTTCATTTAGATCAATAGTTCCAGTCGAGGACTCCACACTGACAAACTTTAGGGCCTCAGACTATTTGATAAAGGTTTTGTCCCCAGGAAAACATCTGATGAACTGAGAGGAGAAAGTGAAACTGGGTATCATGATGGTCATTGTGAAACTCAAAGGGTTAACTTGTACTGAGGGAAGTAAGAGTGAAATTTCACCAGCTCTCATTTTACTGGGCTTCCCCTGGAACCAACAACAGCTCTCCTGGGGCACCTCAGACTCCGCCTTGGGAACTGCTGATTTACATTATTAATTAGTCATGGGGCCGCCCCGCCCTTGAATTAAAACGCACAGGGAATCGCAATCTATTCTAGGAAAGACAATAAAATCGAGGGTTTAGCCGGTTTATGAATCACACACGCTGCAAGCGCTGCGCCAGTCTGGGACACACCAATCACAAGGCGCTCCGGTGCCAGCTGCACCGCAACAATAGGCCTTTCAAGCTCCCAGCGATGCCACGGTGCCAAGGCGCCGGGTCGCTTCAGGAGTGAATAGGGGTTTCTGTGGCGCTCAGAGCCGAGGATTAAAATGTGGCCGCGCACAAGCACACCCTCACCCCGCTGGGCTCGGCCTGCAGGCCCGCAACATCTACACCCACAGGAGACAATGTGTCCCGATGAGGCTGGAGGCAAAGTGTTGTAAATTTCAGGTACGCTCTCTGAAACACAGCGATGCCCTGAGTCAAGGCTGATCTCAGTACAGCCGCTGAGTCCAGCTGCAGAGTCAGCTGATCCTGTCGCCTCTCACTGCCCTCATATATTATCCTCTTTTATGTGTGTACATTTCCACGGAGAGAGGAAAAAAAACAACATGCTTTAATCTTCATCATCGGGCTATTTCAGAGCATTTCAGCCTATCAGATAATAAACAAGAGAGGCGACGGGCAAAATAAATGCGCCTCGGTGCGGCAAATGTCAAGCGTCTCATTTCACAACAGCAGCAAAGGTGGGAGAATAATTATCAAGATGCCTTCTGCAAACAACAACAAAAGCAAATGAGAAATGAGCAGCCATTCCGTGGCCACTGGGTGACACGATCCCAGATGGACCGAAGCAAACAAACAGCAACAACATGCAAGAAAATAAAGGCGATACGGGAAAGCAGAATTACCGCTCCGTGCATGATGCGTCCATCGTTCCTCTTTGTGGGTTTCAGCTCAGAGTGGCTCCGGTCGAGACTGGAGGCGGAGGAGCCGCATCAGGAGACCGCGTCTGCATCTCGCAACACAGACATTAGCAATCGAGATGCAGTCAGTCCGTCTGCCCGCCGTCTGGTCGCTCTGATGAATCTCACAGCCGAGTATTGTGTTTGAGTGATTATTTTATTCTGGAAATCTAAACACAACGAATAAAAACAAATAACGAATCAACCATAACGCAAATGTTTGAAATTATTTTGTTGTATTGCGTACATTATATAAGATATATCTCTCTTTTTACGAAAACAGTTATTTTAAAAGCGCCATACCTCTTAATTCAGCGCTGTCGGTCGGATGATATATTGACTACAGAATCGCAGCGCTGTCAGTTGCCACTCGGACCATGTTCCTTGAGGCACCGTGCACTTCCGGCCAGCTCATACGTCCTGCATCATCAGAGTTGACAGCTAGCTCCTTAACTTTACTGCAAGTTTGTTTTTTGAGTAAAGCCGACAGTTTACACCGCCGACATATTTCACCACCAAAATGGTAACACTTACAATGATCGCCCGGGTGGAGGACGGCCTGCCGCTCGCTGCGTCCATGCAGGAAGATGAGCAGGTATGAATGAAAACCTAGCCTCGCAGCCCCTTGACGTTCCAGTCTGCTGGGGAGAACTCCACGCCAGACTTTGTTGAAAAATCTTGCATTTTAAGTTTCTCTGCTCAAAGGATAACGTGAATACCTCGTAAAACACGACTCAACACATTTTCTGAATCGTTAACTACTATTGGTGAATTCGGCATATAGATAATCTACCAAACACTAATTTATTTGAGTGAACTACAACTTTTAGGTGTAAGTTTACAACGCCCACTGTGGTGCAACACAGGACGAAAAACAAACGATAAAATTCGAAATATTGAACCTTTATTGAAACATAAAGTGCTTCTTCATGTTTTGTACGTATGTCGAATTGAAAAAGGGGGTGATTTTGCCCATAATCAACGCCGCAATAAACTGCCACTAGTAAAATTAGTCTTGATACGACGATGTATATTGAGTTGCCCGATAATTCCTGTTATTTTATGTAATGTTGGTGTAGTTTCGACATGAACCTGCCAAACATGGGTTGGTGCCCTGTTTGGAGCCTCTATAATCAGCAGAACATCAGCCACCACAAGCTGGAGTTAAATGGAGAGTTATAAAGGCAGACTGGAGAAAGCAAAAAATAATCACTGTGATTTTATATAACTGGGCATGTTGATTTAATGTGATTTAGTTTGATTTGACTGATATTTTCATGTCACGGTTGTCACATGACTCCTATCCATTTGGCACTGGTGCTGATTACGTTGTGTTGTGGCCATACAAAATGATTAACTTCCCTCCCTTGACTATTCAGAGGCCAAAGAGCAATCACATGATCTTTGATAGGTAAAGCAGAATAGGGCAGATTGCCCTTTTCTGTGTATTTGTGATGTATATGTCTATCTCTTACTTTAAATGTATTTTTGTGACTTCCTTAAATGTTCAACACTTAAGAAATCACAAAGTATGTCACTACTGACTCTAACCTGTAACATTCTTGTCCTCATCAGTCAGGAAGAGACCTCCAGCAGTACCAAAATCAAGCCAAACAGCTCTTCCGTAAACTCAACGCCCAGAGTCCGAGCCGCTGTACCCTGGAGGCCGGGGACATGGCCTTCCAGTGAGTTCACAAAGGCACAGGCATTTTTGTACATGGATTATCAACTACACTACCTCAAATCTGTTTTTTATCACAGATGGCGAGAATCTGATTGCCAACCTCCTCCTGCTTATTTGTAACTGTCAGTTTTACCATCAATGTTTTTGTTTCCAGCTATTTGATCGAACAAGGTGTGTGCTACCTGGCTCTGTGTGAGGCCTCGTTTCCCAAGAAGACAGTTTTCGCGTACCTCGAAGACCTCCAAACTGAGTTCCACGACCAGTATGGAAGGAAAGTCCCCACAGTATCGAGGCCGTACTCTTTCATCGAGTTCGGTGAGCGAGTGTCTTTTCTGTTTTTTGCACATTCAACAGACATTGCAGTTCCTCTAAATACACCAACCATCAACTTGTCTCTTCTGCTCATATCTCTGGTATTGCATTGATATCATTCACATCACCCCTCTGTATTTTCAAGCTGAAATGAAAAACAATAAAATAAAAAAAATCTCGAGTGAACTGAACGCATAAATCCTCTGTTCTAGACACATACATCCAGAAGACAAAGAAGTCATACATTGACAGCAGAGCCAGGAGGAACCTCGGCAGCATTAACACAGAGCTTCACGATGTCCAGAGGATCATGGTGGCCAATATTGAGGAGGTTCTGCAACGTGGAGAAGCGCTTTCTGGTAAGTACGCAAAAAAAAATATCACTGAAGCAGCCGGTTTTGTTTTCCAAAATCGGATTGCGACAATATTGATATGGCTGTGCAGCAGAGGAACACATTCAAAGCAAGCTCTTTCAGTTTCACCACGCTATGCACCTGCAGTGTGCAGCCGGGTCCCGAACACAGTAAATATGGTAGGAAGGTCAATTATTTTTCTTATTGTTTAATTGTGGAAAAAACTCAGTGGCTAAATCTATCCTGGAGCAGCTACCTTACTTACTACTTCCTCTTGTGCTGTTTTATTGTATGCAGTGCTGGGGAGTAATCATTCATTGGGACAATTCCTCTCAGTTCCGGTTCCTCTCAGTGTTAAATTATATATGTATAACCTGTAAGAAGTATTTTAATATTGTAGCTCTAACTACTCCATGTACTGTCGGTGAGTTTACACACTAACAGTGCATCAGAATTTATGTTTTACAGGTGAAATCTTATCTGGCAAAGTAACTCCAGTAGTAGCTACAGCCATCAGATAAATTCAGTGCAGTTAAAGAACAATATTTCCCTCAGAAATGCAGTGCAGTCAAAGTATGAAGTCACAAATAAAAAATAAAAAAAGGCTCACAAAATGAAAATACTACTCTAGTGCCAATATCTCAAAACTGTGCAGAGATGCATTATTTGAGTAAATTTTATTTTTCACCTTGGGTTGTTTGTATTTGCTACTTGGTTGCTAGAAATTGTAGCCTAAACCCTGTTCTGTCACAGTTTGTCTGCAGCCAACTGTTAGACTATTGCCTGCCAGCATAGCTACCTTGGCAGAGGCTGTGTTTTTCTCTTTTTTTATCTTCTAGAAATCACTTCAGAGTTTTTGCTTCATTTCCATTTCAACCCTGCCATAGTGGTCCTGTAGTGGTTTTTGCTCTTTGCTATATTCATATATTGTTATTGAGCAAAATTCTAACAATACTGTGATATAATATCTGGGTCGGTAGTTGCTGGTTCCTAACCTCGACCCCCAGAGAAACCAGAGAGGAATTCCACCAAGCAGGATTGGGAGTTTAGTCAGATAATTTTGAAAAGTGTCACTGAATTTTTTTGCTTGTTTTTAGCAACCATTATCAGGAATAACTGGTTCACCATCCTTAACCTAACAGCTGACTATCAGTGGGATCTAGCGTAGTATTTTCTACAGTTTTCTGGCTAACTTTGTCATCCTGGCTGGTGGAATATCCTCTAGGTGCTGATACACCAACACAGGAGCGATCCAACTGAGGGGAACAAAACAAAGCCTCTGTGGATCTCTCGGGTTGGCCCAGCCACTAAACACACAAGTAGTGAACAGCAGTGAAACAAAAAGTCCTTGTCTCTGTGTATCCACATCTGTGGTCGCCTACAGAACTCATTTTCCAGCACAATACAGTCTACTTGCCGTCAAAGAAAACCCCACACTTGCTCAAGTTACAATATTGACAGGTTGTCAGTGTTGCCTTACATTTTCAGAATTGCATGTGCATTCATTGGCAAAGAAATGTCAAATTCATCAACTGTTTTTTTCTCTTCCTCCAGCTCTAGACACAAAAGCCAGCAATCTGTCCAGCCTGTCAAAGAAGTACCGCAGCGATGCCAAATACCTCAACACCCGCTCCACCTATGCCAAGGTGGCTGCCGGGGCGGTTTTCTTCATCACACTCATCGTCTATGTGCGTTTCTGGTGGCTTTGATGGACTCTTTGATGGAAAATGAACTCTGCACGAGGAGGAAATTTGTCTGTTTACCCTTTAAATCCAAGCATCTAAACTGTTCCTGTTACATTTCAGTTACACACCAAAACTGCAGCACACAAAGGGTGCCTTAAGGGGGTTGTAAACTGTTTTCCATTTTATAGGGTAAAGTTTGTTGCTATGCTTTGTCTAGCAGTCAGTTAAATATATATACTGTGTTATACTGAGCCATAGGTTTATGTGACTCGCCCTTGGGTATGTATGAAAGTGAATAATGGGAGTTAGGATAATTCTGTTTACTGGGATATTAAGAGGAGGGATTTATGTAATTATCTATGTTTACACCGTGGCATAGGGGTTTCTTTCAAAGTTTCACTGTGAAGGAGAAACCATCTATCCATATGCAATTGTCTTAAAATGTTAAAAGTCTTAAACTGGCAAAAAAAAAAAATGTTTATTGTTTACAAAATGTTCACAATCTTAAAAAGTCTTCTTCAAAATAAGAATATATTGACCAAAGTCTCAGGCTCTGTATTACATCTCTGTGCATGACACAATACTGTTTTTTCTTTTAAATCAATATCACAAACACCGTCAGCCTCCAGGTTGAAAATAATCTTATACAAGCATTTTCCCTGTCACACACATACACACTGACAGTGTTAAGTCAGCTCATGCTCGCACAGAAAACACATTATGTACAACAACAACAACGTTACATGATGAAGCAGAAACAGTTTGCGTTATTGGCCATGAGTGGCTCTACTGGAAAAGTTGACTACGCCATTGAATCGGAGTGCTCGTCTTCCACCTCCTCCTGCATCACTGAACTGCGTCAACGGCAAAAGATGAGAGAAGGATGTGCCAACATCTCGGTGGCAGCAGTGTAAAGGTGTTGCTGTGTTACCCAGCACCCCACAGGCCCTGTACCCCCTGCCTACTGGACCACAGCGCCCTTTTCCATCACATGGCATCTCGGTTCTACCCACGTTTTTTGGTCTTCCATCAGGAAAACATTTGGGATAGTATCTGGTACTGGATATTGTTTTTAGGAACACCGATATCTAGGTTCCAAGTGAGCTGAGCAGATACTAAAATGAGACATAAAATTCTGCGGATCATTGATTGGGCAGAGAGAAACTAAACAGCAGAGCCCTACTGGTCGCTGCTTACACCCAGGAAATACAAACAGCAAGACTTGTGAAATTTGTATTGTAGTAGATAATCTATATAGTTTAATCTATCTAGTCAACACACCCACATGGGACTGATAAGGGTTTGCTGTGACGGGGTACGATGTGCAATGAGAACAAAATCCAGAGCAGTAACTGGTACCCAAAGCGAGTAGAGCAGATACCATGTAATGTCAAAGTGGTCATCGATTTTTCATCCTCCTCTACACTGGTGTTCCCAACACCAACTCTTACAACACACAGACTCAGAGTGTATTTCCCCAAGACGACGCCGTCAAAAGAGCAGATCCCAGGTGCACATCTTGAAGACATCGAAAGACAAAACACTTTTGTTTTTTTAGCATTGGGTGAACTGCTAGTTTACAAATGTTGACTTCACTTCGGTTTAAATAACTACAATACAATTACAAATTATTGGTTTATGGTGTATAAGTGTTGAGTCTTGAATTGAGTTCCTTTACAAAGACCTCACATTCCTGTCCTGCTCTGCAGCGTTGATGGGTGGACCACAGGACGGCAAAGCTACACCACCAGATCAAAGTCGTCCCTCTGCAAAAGAAAGAGCAACACCATGTTCAACTCAATCAGTAATGTCAGCCTTGTGGCCTTTCAGCCAAAGAAAGTGTGCTTAGAAGTACAGGCACCTTTAATGGCAATGGGGCTGATTTAGATACCAAAATGTCATGTGCTTTTAAACAACAACTAAAACAAAGTGGGATGGAGTGACTTGGCAGTGCTTAGACACGTGGCTCACCTCCTCATTGTAATTCATGACATGCTGCTTGATCTTGGAGGAGTCCACCCAGGTGACAAAATCTTCCATATTTCTGGGGGAAAAAATGAAAGAACTGAGTGCTGACACTGTGACTGGATGTAACGAGGGTTAGAAAAAGAAACGAGGGTAAGACAAAACAAAATGCAGAAGCCAACCTTGTGACTAGAAATGCCGGGTCTGTGACGATCTCTGGACCCACGCGCACGTCTGAGACAGAGTCAAGGCCATTTTCCACTTGGATGCAGACAAAACCAAGTCACTCAGGTATGTAAAAACTACACTGTTTTTTTTTTTTTGTTTGTTTGTTTTAAATCCCACACTTGAAT
>OMLB01016959.1:32876-45453 GCA_900302555.1 Myripristis jacobus
AAAAAAAAAAAAAAAAAAAAAAGATTTTCAAATAGTTATCAAAAGGAATCATGTTGTAGAAAAGCCTAAATATCTCTCATTCAGCTGAAGAGTTCACAGATCATTCCGTGCAATTTTACAAACCTAGACTGAGCCCTTTTTATACATCTGTGTACAGTTAAGTTTAACAGCGTTGTTAGGCGCTCTCAGCTCAGCTGTTGGACGTCTGTGGGATCAAATAGCTGCTACATGAGCCCGCACATATCCAGGAATTAAGCGAAGGTGGACGCCTTTCTCTGCTTTTTGTCCGGGCGGAGGCCCACAGTCTCAGAGTTTGAAAACTTCCGCTGTAAATCATTCACAGCGTCCTCCTCTGCATAGCTTTCGGCACATCATACTGCTTGTGCATTCAGCCTTGATAACCCCTCTGCACATATGTGACATAAATAACTCAGATGTGCCATATAAATGTACACTTGTAATTACTGCTGTACATTGGCCATAAATAAAGTGCTTGCACATACAGTTGTAACAACACGTCTGTATAGATGTGATATATCTTGTTACTTCCTGTTTATTTTTATTATTGCTATTACTTCTAATATTATTACTCTGGTTTATTGTTCATATTTTAGTCTGTTTTATTTCATTTTTTTCTGTTTCCTTTGTGTGATCCATGTGAATACTAGATGTTACTGTAAACCGGAGTCAAAAGCCGTGTATGTGTGAGCACATTGGCCTTTCTAGTTGATTGTGATCCTGAGGTGTTCAGACTCGGTGTCCTCTGTGTTTGCAGGCTCTGGGCGGGCTGGTCATCGCAGCAGTGATCAAATACGCAGACAACATCCTCAAAGGATTTGCTACCTCTCTCTCGATTATCATGTCCACACTTATTTCTTACTTCTTCTTGGAGGACTTTAACCCCACCAGGTAAACACATGCAACACACGCTCATGCGCAGCCACGGGTTCTTCGTTTTTGCTTTTCAAATAATTAATCAGCCAAGACACCACACTCTGTCTCCTCGTCCTCCTCCTCCCCCCTGCCCGTCTGTCTCAGTGTGTTCTTCACAGGTGCAGTGCTGGTCATTGCCGCCACATTTCTCTACAGCCTTGAGTGCAAATCTGCCACCAGCAGCATCAAAGTGTGAACGAGAGACCTGGAGTGAAAGTTGCTACCTCCTGAAAATGACCGTAGATCCGAGACAGAGATGGATAGTGTTGGGACTCAGGCGGAGTGGAGAGTGAGTGAGCCCTGCTGCTGCTCTGGAGCAACACTACTGATGATTTGCACAACAGATGGGGGTCAATAATGTGATGAAGACGTTTGCTTTGTAGCTTCTTTTTTTTTTAATGAAATCAAAATCAGTAACTTGGTATAGTGGCAATAAATTCTCATGCTCACACAAAGCATTACAACTCTACAAATGCTGGTTTTAATTTGCTCACAGCTTAATGACTGAACTCGTGGCAGTTTAACGGAAATTTGGAGGGACCAAGGGAAATTTATGGACGCAACCATGACCCCTCTGCCAACTGGATGTTGCTATTTTTTTATAGTTTTATATACTTGTTCTTGTATTTATATATTGTGGGATATTGGGAAAGGGTTTTGTTTTTCAAAGTGTGTATGAAAGTGTTTTGATTGTGTTCAGAGTGCCTGCCTCAGAGACAGGAGGAGCAGCTCCTGCACCTTTGACAGAGCGCTCCCTCTAGTGGTGAAATGAGGAGCCACTCGTTTGCTGCAAAGAGGAGGGGTTACTTCTGTTCAAAGATGCTGAATGTCCTTTTTTTTTTATAAGATGAGATGGGATGCGAGTGCTTTGACCTTGCTGCTCAAAGTCTGAGCATTAATATCAAACGCTCACATTCATCTGTCATTTAAATAAATTAAAAAATCGTTTTTATGACAGAACAAAAAAATAAAGGTGCTCTATTGAAGGGACCTAGCTCTGCCTTGTTCTTTCTTCTTACTTCAAAGGGGATGTGAGCACACACACACACACACACACGCACACACACTTAGACACACCCGTGAATATTTTAATTCAACAGTTTTTTTTTTTTATTCCAGTTGCAGTGTGTGTGTGTGTGTGTGTGTGTGTGTGTGTGTCAGAAAAACCAAACCCGTCTCTATAGCAACAGATGGCTGAATGGGTTTGGGTGCACTGACAAAGGTAGATAAGCTGAATAAATGTTATGTAAATTTAACTTCTTTTGGGTATTTTGCATGGTTGTAATTGGCATTTTTATTTGAGAGGAACCTCAGTGTGCAAAGACAGAATTAAGGCTCATGAATAGAAGTCATCTTTCTCATATTTCTCTTTTTTCTCCCCTTTTTTCATGTACCCGGAACACCGTGTCATTGCATAGTTGTTGAGTCTGGGAGAACAGCAGTAGTTTGGGTTGGAGATATGTGATGAGGTGGACAGACAGGGGAGAGAAAGAGCAGGCAGATTGGAAGGTGAGGCCTAAACCTGGAGAGAAGCACAGATGGAGGATGAGTCATGTGACTTCTGTGTGGAGTGGCAGGCAGGGACTTGGAGACGGACCAGGATGAGCCACTGGACCCACCATAGCCATGACACAGGGACACGTTATTCTATACGTCGCTAAAGAAACCTCCAAACAGCCCTACTCGCAATCCATTTTCAAATTCAGCGCTGCGAGAGGATACGATGGCTCAACGCCTATCCAAGCTCATGTTGTGCATGCCTTCGCTTTAGAAAAAACAGCACTATCCCAAATTAAGACAGAAAGATTATATTACACACATCCACTTAAGTGCTGGTGCAGGATAAAAAAAAAACAACTGAATAAAGTATCCACACAACAGAAACTAGATGTACACAAAATCTTTACAGAGCTCTTCTGTAATATGAAGTCATCTCCTCACCAAGTAACATATTAAAAGGTTAACAAAGGCTGCTGTGATCAATGCGCCTGACAAAGACCGACTGAGGTTGAAACGTTGTCTTGCCTTCACAATAAATGCTTGCATGCTGTTGTGCGAATACTCCAAAACTTTTGCGAATCAATCCTCGCTGTCAAGATCCAGTCTGGTTCACTCCCACATTGAGGGATCTATTAAGAATAGATTTGGACTCCCTTGTCCCAGGATGATGCATGTATCTTTGTTTTGGTCGTGCGGTGTGCCTTATTATTAATGGGCTCCACCCCCAGATCCCCAAATGACAGCCCTGACTGCCATCACGTCAACCTCTTGCTCCTTGTTATCACTGATGGCTGTATTCCAAAACAATCTTGTGACGGACATCTGCTTTAAAATGCCAATAACACAACCAGGTGCCCCACCCCAGCCCATCATACCGCCATATATAATATCATATAGACATTCAGTATGGCTCTATTCCAGACTGATCCTACCCGGTGGCCCCATATGTATAACCCAGACTGACATCAGCCTCTTGTCTGAAATGAGGAAGGATGGCACTTGTCCAAATCTATTACTTAACAGCTCCAGCTTGCCCTGTTATAGTCTGCCACTCATATGGGTACAATATTACTGGCACTACTGAGGCAAACGGGTGCAGATGCTACTTTTTGAGATAAAAAAAAAAATGTTGGTGCATAGAAAACTCCAGTCAAGACTACAGCAGATTCTTTTTCCAGACCTTTATGCCAAGTTGGTGCTCTTAATACAATCGGATTGATGTGTGAGTTTTATCTTAACCTAACAGAAGATTCATATAATACTTTGTCTCTTTTAAAACTTCTGAATGCATCCTTTAACTGTGGTATTGAATGTGCTAAAAGGCCATTATTGGCACTGACAAAAGTTTATCCAGCCTGCAGGATTTAATGGGCGATGCAACTTAATTTTCAATCAAAATGTCTTCAGGTATCAAGTTATATAAAAGAAATGCTATTCGTATGCCTCTCAGGGACAGTTTTTTCTCTCTCACTCTCTCATGCAATAAGATCTACATAAAGGATGCGGGATGCAGTTCTCTTTGTGGTCTTATACTTCTGTGGTACGTCTAAAAACAGTGTTCCTTCCTTGCCAAAGGGCAGGCAGAACTCTAATACGGCCCAAAACTTGCCTGGGCCAAACAGGCATCGATACCTCGCGGCCCCTGGCACCAGTTTTCAGCAGACTTCCAATTTGACACCTCGCTGTGCCACATTCAAGGCATAACATCCACTGTGATTTGTCATAATGGTCCACTCAAATCAATGGTAACGAGCCACTGGTAACTTGAGGAAAACCATAAATCCCCTCCTCTCTGGTGGGCGTCGTTACTTCATTCACTTTATTCCCATGGACATCTCCCATTTTCTCTGAGAGGGAGCCGTCACTTTGTCTTTGCAGCTGACCCCCCTTATTTCGGCGGTATAACCACTAGTGGCGCCCCTCGCCGGGGCCTCCACATTAATACTTGGGCATCGTTGGCATTTGGCCTCCCCAGTGCATTAGGGGGAATGGGCTCCTGGTAGTTGAGGATGTGAGGCTGCTCCTGGTGGGGACGGCCCACCAGAGACGCCCGCGAGCCCAGTGGCATGTCTGGGTCCACAGCAATGTCCACCCGCATCCGCCACCGCACCGTCTGCAGCACAATGCGCTCCTGCAGGGGAAGGAGACGGCAAAATGTTGACATCAGCTGGTATAAGTGGTGCAGTTTACGTTCAGTACATGAAAAGTGTATTAGTTTAAAAACCTCAATTGATTATGCACTATGCACTATGTTCTCGACTCAGTCGGTCGGAGACAAATTTAAATATATAATAGCACCTTCAGACCGATAACCATTACAGTGAAAGCAGCAATAAACTAAGCAGATAAAGTGGCAGCAGAAGCCATATCAAGTTTATAGGTATCCTAATAAATAGTGCATCATTTGTCTTACAAGAAAACAGACTGTGATTCTTTTATTGTCTTTAGGTGAGACATTAGATGGAATGAAAGAGGTAAAAATGGGTTAGTAAAAACAATAGGAAGAGAATTTAATGCCAGTTTCCTCACACAAGAGCATTCATTTTGTACCTGCAGTGCCTCTAAGCGAAACAAAAACAAAAACAAGAGACTGCTCTATTCTTGTTCTTAAATGATACAGCAACAATAAAAAAAAACAGCCTGACTACTTTCCCTGGGGGAAATACTGTAGCTCTCTTCCAGCAAGACATAAAATGAACACACTCTTGACTACTGTACACATTTCGATCACATTCTTTTGCAGCACTTTATTGTTAATGGCCCATTATCCTTACAGTACTCATGCTAGATTATGGCAGCGCTTAAGTAGTGACTCAGTAGAAAGTGTGTAAACTACACCAGAGAGTAAAATGCAGGGAGAAGTGGTATTGTCACAGCCAGTCACTGATCAGTGTGCAATGACAGAGACACCACAATTTCCAAAGTTGTACAGACAGTGTTCCTCATTCTGCTGCAAGTGGGTAAAGCACGCCAGTGATGCACAAAATTGTATTAAAGTTTTTTTGCAAAATGCAACTACCACAAGAAACTTTAAAAGCTCGTGTTTATGGCGTGCAAGCTGCAGTTTTGATGTCTGCACCCCAGCTTCATTTACTGCAAAGTGTAGCTGCCCCAGCACTTACAAGTGTTTTGTTTTGTTCTCTCACTTGTTTGCAGCTAAAAACCTGTGTGTCTGACTGTCCTACCTTGGTGACAGAGTTCATGGCAACCAGCCAGGTGATGAAGCTCTGGTCCCTGGTGATGTGGGTCAACATGGGCGTGTTGCTGTTGCTGATGGGAACCGCCCAGGTCACACTGGGGTAAAAGTTGTCATTCATGCTGACCGTGAGACGCGACGGCTTGGACGTGGGGCCGGTGAGGGTGACCGTCTCGGTGGTGTTGCCGTACCAGGGGTAACTAACCCCATCTGAGTCGCTGATGGCCTTGACCCGGCCCTCTCGCAGTTCTGGCAACTCCCAGCTGGACCTGCGGCAGTGGACAGAGGAGGACAGAGTGAGAGCCTTTATCCGACAGTACTGAGGACTTGGTTCTGAATGTGTGTCAGGCCTGGGCCGATATATTGATATTATATTGATATTGTGATATAAATCGACATACCATCTTGGATATTGTACTGTAATATCATGATATGGCATAAGTGTTGATTTAAAAGGCTGTATACAATAAAGGCATGCAATTTTCTGAACTTATCAGACTGTTGTAACTGTTTTGTCAGTTTCGCCTCCCTGTATGCTGATCATATCCACATTACTAATGACTGTTTTTCAGAAATCTGTGTAAATATCTTATGAAAGCACCAGAAGTCATCATTAAAATATTGCCACAGTGTCCACATTGAGGTATCCAGTCAAAGATATGGTGATATTTGATTTTGTCCATATCACCCAGCCCTATCTGCCACAACCACACTTACATGCCGATGTCACCGTAGGTGTTGTAGAACTCCATCTGGGTGCACGCTTGGATCCAGCCCACCACCCAAGTTTCGTTGCGGGGCACCGGCGGCATCACAATCCCTGCTGAGGCCCGGAAGTAAGGCGTCTTGTAGCGCAGCACTATGGGCGAGTTCTCCTCAATGATGGTCGGACACTGGTCAATGGAGGCCGACACCTCGTACACCACAATGTTCTCCCGTCTGATGCGCGGCTTGCATGCGATGCTCTGAATGCAGCCCATAACGCTGGCGAGTAGCAAAGTAAGCACAACCAGTGAAGAAGGGGGCAAATTACACCTGTCCAGTATGCACATCAGTCTCCTCCGGGTTCCACCCTTGCCTGAAGAGCAGATCAATCTTTTAATTGCCAATCATCACTGATTGGTTGAGAAGAAACGGGGGAATAAATAATATAGCATCACTGCGGAAGTTAGAGTCACCACTGAACGTGTATAAAACCGTCCGCCGTCATCTTTTCGTGGTAAATGGGATGATGTGAAGGTGAGAGCGCAGCAGAGAGTGGGGGGAAGGTATCACAGATCTCCGCAGCCTCCTTCCCCCGGTCTGTCTGCTGACTGCCGCACTGCCCTTGGTGCTCGTCCCCAGAAACTGCAATCCGGCCTCCCCTGGGCTGCTGCTGCTCCTCCGCCGTGCGTCTGGCGGCTCCTTTATTCCTTATCGAGTCCACACGTCCGGCTGCACGTCGGTGCCCCTTGATCCTGGTGGTCCTGTTTCGGCGCTGTGCTGTCATGTCAAGAGGCGACAGGGCAGCAGGTGCGTCACAGGGGGCTGGATGCCTTTGTTTGCTTGGCTTGTATTAGCCCTACATTTGTGCGGCGCCCTCAAAAGAGAAAAGGCGAAACGGGCTGCGGCCACGGCTTCATCACTTTGACCTACTGCAAAAGAAACTTCATCAAATGAGGGTGGCTCCGAGGCTCAGAGAGGAGACACTACACAAACACAGGGCTATATTTTAATGTTTTCCTCGCAACGTGCTTCCATTCTAAGGGATGCATGAATGGTGCATCATGAATGGAGGCAGCGAGGCAGCATAAATGTGCACAAAACAATTAATATACCCAGCGTCTCAAGCGTCTCTCTGCTGCTCGGCTCGTCCATGCCACCGCCGCTCGACCCGGGGAGCATCACGGCTCGGAGGCGCTGTGGTCGCGGAGCATCTCGGCGGCGGTTCGCGTCGTTCAGGTTGGAGGTGCTGATGCTGGAGGGACAGGCAGTCGGGGAGGGGCGTCACCCGACCTCTGCACTGAAAAAAAAACAAAAAAATAACAAGTGCACATGGGCGGGGCCGCACTGGTGAGTCACGCCGATCTGCAATCCCATTGGTCGTTGATGACAATGGCGGAAGTGGTGTCGTTTGGGGTTGGCTCGTCGACTTCCCACTGGCACTGACACGCATTCACCGGTCTTCCCGGCGGCAGCCTCGTCTCTTTCTCACGTCTGAAGCTCGTTATTCGGGTTTTCGTGTCCGGTTTATGATTGTCCGCTTGCTGAGTGGTTTATCTCAGAGGGCGCCGAGTGTTTTGTACCGGGTCGCGTTGATGATGAAGCCGCAGGTTGTGTTCGTGCTGGGCGGGCCTGGCGCCGGGAAGGGGACCCAGTGCTCCAAAATCGTGGAGGTAAGAGAGATGGCCAGAGAAAGAACAATAAGAGGGACACTCGCATGATGGCTGGGACTCAAAAGATCATCTTGCAATCTGCATTCAGCGCATGTATAGTGGGGAGGTTGTGATTTAATGGCGTCTGTATATGATTCAATACTTCGACTTCCGGTTGTCCTCTAAAATGAACCTGTGTGTGAGCTAGCTAGCTAGTTAGCCACACAGGAGAGCTGCTGTCTTGCTCTGGCAGGGAAGAAATGGATAACATCCTTTCAGTGTTGTGAGCGCTGGAAATGTTTGTCTGTGTTATTCTTTGGCGTCTGAAAAAAACCCCACATGATCTCAGCTCCTTCTTATTGCTGTGCAGCCTTTCAAATCATCAGTCTGAAGTAACAGGGCATGGTAAAGTCTTCTCTGTAATTACACCATGCAAATACAGAGCCACCCAGTGATAGCCTATTGACATTTTGCCCTGTGTTGCAACCCTATCATTGACTTATCAAGGCAGGTCCTGTTATGTAATTGTGTCAGTGTAAGTCTGGAGTCCCACTCTGAACAAACACAGACAGATGGTGACGTAGATATTTCTCAGCTGAGCATTCTTCTTTTGTCATCCTCCTCAGTGGACGAAGAATGCCAGCGAAACTCCTCCCTGAGATATTAATAATTACAGCGAGGCTTGTGGAATTTGTGTATTTGTTATGGGTGTTTTCTCACCTGTGTTGTATAATGGCTAAATTGTTTGTCTTTGTAATCACTGGTGAGACAATCAGGGTCCACGTCCGCCTCTTATCTTTATTCTCTTGACAGGTGTCAGTGATGACACGACACCTTGACAAAGCCCCCCGTCCCTTAAAGACGGTGATTCAACTTTGCAGTCTTCTTCTAGGTTGATCTGGAGTCAGATAATCAAACTTTTTTGTTTGCCCACATTAATCAGTCTGCGGTGTAATGTTATTGACATTAGAAATGAGTTTTTGTTGCTGTTGCTGCTTGGGGTGGGAATCACTGGAGGCCCCATGGTATGATATAATCACCATACTTCATGTGATATATTGTGATTTATTACCTTTTCTCAACTGCCAATTATGTCCTTAAGGGAAAACTTTGCCAGCATCTGTTTTATCTAACAAGATTAAGTTTTCTGTTTATCTCACTTCAGTCATTTTTATTGTAGCAAGGTGGGCTTGTGAAGCAGACAGACGGACCGCCTCTGTCATAAAATCGTCGTAAATGATGCATCAGTTCTTGGTGATACAGTATTGATACCTAGCATCCATGTATTGATACAGTATTGCAACACAAGATATTGTGATACGATATGCTGTATCAATCCCCCCCCCAGTCTCACTGATGTTGTAGCTATGCAGGCATTCTTCATGCAGCATACAAGCTCTTTATCCCCCACGCAGCTCACTAGCACACACTTAAATTTATTTACAGAAAAAGTTATTTTTAACGGTGTGGCTGGAACTTTGCGCAGCGAAAGTCCGAGGGAAATCTCCGAAGTGTGTCACTTCCTCCTTTGATGTTCGTCAGAACTGTGGAAGCTCATGAAGCTGCAGCTCCACCGGGGGCTGGCCTGGCTTCCATGAGACTGATACTCACTCTGCTTTGATTTGTGTGTGTGTGTGTGTGTGTGTGTGTGTGTGTGTGTGTTCAGAGAGAGAGAGAGAGAGACTACAACTTAACTCCAGTTTTACAGGGTGTTGCCTGCTTCGCTGTAAGTATGGTGGTAAAGCCGGATTGGCAGCTATGCACAGAAAGCCCATTCATCCAGAGCACAAGGTCTGGCCTTTTGCCTGGTCTTGCGAGGGAGAAGGATTTAGCATTTTTCAAACGACTGTCCTCCCCACTGCAGACCTGTACTGTTGCTAGAGCTGCAAATACTGACCAGCTGTCACTAACTATTCCTCAGCAAGTGACTGTGACCAATTAAACCAATTAAATGACCAATTTAGTCTTGAAGAAAATTGCGTATGATATATTACATGTTTTATCATTAAAAATTGTGTGGTTTTCTTGCTGTCTTTCAGAGTTACAGCTACACCCATTTGTCAGCTGGGGACTTGCTGAGGGCAGAGCGAGCTCGAGAGGGCTCAGAGTTTGGCCAGCTCATAGACACCTGCATCAAAGAGGGAAAAATTGTCCCCGTAGAAATCACCATTAACTTACTTAGGAAGGTTTGTACCCTGCACTCTGTCAAGGTTTACACCTCATGCAAATCATAACTGTTGTTTTTTTGTTTTATATTATTATGTTATTGTAAAAAATCAATTATTGCTGAATCTTCACACCTCAACAGACTTTCACAAAAATGCCACAGGCCTCCTCTTGAACTTAGAAAGAATTACTCTGTCTGATCTCCCTTCGACTCCTCAGGACAACATGAAGAGACCTTTTGTTTTTGAGATTGGAAATAAATACAGTAACTATATCAAAATGAGACTTTTTGTCGTGTGCACAACCTTCACAATTAGTATCCTGAGTCTAGTTTGTGTGTTATTATTGATTTTGTTCATTATGCCTGTATCTGTTGGCCTCCTGCAGTCAGACTCTACAGATATCAGTGCTTGTCTTTTGAATAAACATGAGCATTTTGGCAGTGGACATACTGACTGTTTTGGCAGTGAAATCAAATTGACAGAAATCTGTTGTTCTCTTTGGTTTCTCAGGCTATGGAAGAGACGATGCAGACAGATGAGAAAAAGTTTCGCTTCCTTATAGACGGTTTCCCCCGAAACGAGGACAACCTCCAGGGGTGGAACACCGTCATGGACGGGAAAGCAGATGTTAAATTTGTGCTTTTCTTTGACTGCAGCAACGAGGTAGGTCATGGAAGCAAGAAATCTAATAATCTGTCAGTGTCACGGTACAAAGTTGTGGTACATTACATTGCTATACAGAGAGCTGCTTCATGCTGAGGGGATTGTGTGTTTTTCTCGACTACAAGGTTTGCATCAACAGATGTCTAGAAAGAGGGAAGAGCAGCGGCCGCACGGACGACAATAGAGAAAGTCTGGAGAAAAGGTACAGTCATGCAACCAGAAGTGCCGCCAGCGCTCCCAGTCAAACCCGTTAAGTCTCTGGCCAGAGACCTGGAGCCATATTTCTTGTCACTTTAACCTCCAGTTTCCAAAATATACTTTTTGTTGTTCTTGCAAAGATTTACTGCCATCTTGGACCACTAATTGATTTCATTTATTGATTTTCTCCTGTCGGTAAAGTACAGCAGGCGTATCTGATCAGCGTGGTCCTCTGTGACCTATTTAGCTTGCTGTTGCGTACCTGCATGTGTATTTTTGACCTAATTTGTTTCTCCTCTGAGTCCTCTGTGCTGCTCGCTGACCCCAATAACAAGCCGTATTTTTCTCTGCTGCAGGATCCAAACCTACCTGCAGTCCACACGACCAATCATTGACCAGTATGCCAAACAGGGCAAGGTGCGCACCGTAGACGCCTCTCGTTGTGTGGATGAGGTGAGTTAAACAGCCAGCAGAAGAAGATTTGAAAGAACTGAATGAATTCATGACCACAATTTGAAAAGTGAAAGAATTTTGCAC
Organism: Myripristis jacobus; assembly: GCA_900302555.1. NCBI lineage: Eukaryota > Metazoa > Chordata > Actinopteri > Holocentriformes > Holocentridae > Myripristis > Myripristis jacobus. The sequence continues at coordinate 44,426 of OMLB01016959.1, forward strand.
CAAACCAAGAATCTGCAGTCCTTTGTTCACTGAATGTGTTTTGAACCAGGATTTTTTTCCCTTGCGTAGATTTCTTTTGAGTCTGATTGGAATTTACAGTGAACATGTTAATAACGTAGGACTGATAATGTTGTGGGTTAATAATAACATTAGGCCACCTATGAACTGAATTTTCCCCACACAAGCCCCACACAAAGGTTTACTCTTGCTACACCACAAAACCTTTACAGAACACTGACAAAGGTCCCAGTCACATTTTTGTTTTCAACTATTGGAATGTCGTCCGTTTCAATGAGAAAGAAGGACTGGAGGTTTGAGTCAGCCCGTTTTTTCCAAGCCAAATTGTGAAAGAAACTCGAACCGGAGCCTAGAACCTGTGGTACAAACCAAACTACGAAAAAGGCGCATGGTTACACCGCCATCATCTATCCACTACACTGATGCCTTTCGGTGCGTGGTACTACATATGAAGGCTTTGAACTGAGATGTGACAAATTATAAAATAACTCGTACCAAGACCAAGAAGATAACTAACCAAAGAGATGTTTAGTGTGAGCAAATTCTTGAATAGCTTTCATCTTGGTGGGAGAAATTCATCCAGTTTTGATGTGAAAAAATTGATATTCAAAATCTAGACTCCATATGCAGACTCTACTAGTTTTTGTTAATGCATCACCTTTCTTCTTGTATTTCTTCCAGGTGTTCGCTGATGTGAAAGCCATCATAGACAATGAATGACCTCCTCCATCCTTCAGTATTCAATATTCAGTTACCTTTTAGTTTTCTTTTTATCAAGTGCAGTTACACTATATGACGTTTATCTGTTCATTCATATGACTTTTTATTTTGTCTTTTGTTTTTGTCTCTTTTGTAAATGCCACGTTGCTTATTTGACACCGTGTGTTTGGTATACATGGGTGTGAATGTGAAGTAGGGATGGGCGGCAGCAGCTCGTCTGCACTGCTGGATCTTTGATCATAGTTTGAGGTCTTTGCATAGGATCAAGTAGTATAGCTAGCTTGGGGGGG
>OMLB01016959.1:45474-55474 GCA_900302555.1 Myripristis jacobus
GGGGGGGGCATTATCGTTGTCAAACAAAGACACTTGCACCGCTGCAAGTCACAAAAATGGTTTATATCACTGCAACATGTTGTCTAGTCTTCAGACTAGTGTGTCACTGGTAGCAGCATCTCCAGAGCAGTTGTAATGCTTGTCACAGACCAAATGCTTGTTTGCACCTGGGGCAGATCAAGATAATGTTGGGCTGGGCTGACGGCGGGATCCATCATGTGTCATGGTTTTAATGAGTGGCAAATAGCCTCTGCGTGGTGTACAAATAAAACACATCAAACAACTGTCTCATGTTTTATGAGCAATGAAAAAAAAGAAGGACCAGAGCGACAGGCAGACCCAGTTTCCTTGGAGGAAAAGACTTGAAGTTAGCCATAAGTGAGTTTGCACTTCCAAAGTATGAAAGGGGGCACGGCCAGACTGATGCACTTAATGCAGCGCTCCTCTCAGTCAGGGTCTTTCTGGTGTCATGTAGGATTGTCCGATAGGAAGTCTGTACAGGAGATGGATCATTTTTCCATGACCACTCGGCTCTCTGTGTTAAAGTGGTGCACCATAAGATCACCTCTTTGTACTGTATCGCAGTGATGACGTCCGTGATTAGTCATGGATAGCAAACATGAAAGAGAAAAAAGGGATGCTTTATTAAATCTCATACTGTTCATGTGAACCAGGGGGACGGGAATAAACCTGAAAAATGAATGCACTGACTTATTTTTTAATGTCTTCTTGTTTCAAATGCATGTAGAATCTAAGCTGATTGTTTGTCAGGGTTGCCTATATATGGTACAGTGGCTACCTTCCCAGCTTTAATGTCTTTATTCTTAACACTTTTGACTTGTGAACTACTCACACAGCACCGTTATTGACAAACTATAGAAATGTGTCTATAAAGGTACAGTGCAGTTAACCTTCTATACAAGATTTTACTTTACAAATGTAGTACAGTAGTTCTGCCATGAAAGACTTAACAGATCCATGAAGATGTTGGTTGCTTGCAACTTAAAATGCCAGCAGGGGGCAGCATAACATCTTACTTGGACAAATCTGTTGTCTTCATTCATTCACACCCACACCCAGCTCCTTACTGTGTTCCCTGCAGAGGCATGGTGTTGATCAGCTAGCCCTTACAGACAGGAAGTCCAGACTGTTTAAACAACCCTTCATCACAAGCATGTCCAAAAAGGCTGTACATACTATATTATACACCATACTACATCATATACATACTGCTTCATATTCAAACATTCACACCTGTGGGCCATTATCTCCACCACCTGAATCCAGCAAGAGCAGGTTTGTGTGAAGGAGAAGGATTTAGGGTCTATGAGAGCGCATAATAATGAGATAAGAGAACAAGGAACAAAAACTTTAAAAGAGGACGCTATATGGAACTATAAGTCTTAAATAAATTCAAAAACGTGTGTTCACATAACACACTGTGTAAGTAAGACAGCCTCGGCGTTGCTGCAAGATCTATTTTTTCACTTTGATGGAGCCAGGCTAACGACTCCTACAGACTTCAAGTCTTTATGCTAAGCTAACATGAAATGCTACCCAGAGGAACTGAACCACTGGACCAACAGAGGCTCAGTCTGGGTAAGTCGGAAAAAGTATTTTGCCCAAAATGTTGGAATATTCCTTTAAGAAGTTGTCCATAGTTGCCCATATCTTATCTATACCTACATGGCTATACAGTAACGCATTCATACATGAGCAATAATTCAGCCGAGTCTCCACTAAGTCATTTGCTTAAACCATCTTTATTGTATTTTTTTTACCAAAGACAAAACATTTCTCTATATAATTCTTTATCTATTATTTTCATTCATATATATATGTATATATACATATATATATGTATATATACATATATATACATATATATATGTAACATATGTACACACACACACACATATATATATACATATATATATATATATGCACACACACTCTGAAATTACAAAGACATTTAGACATTTTGCTAACATATTGCTAACATTCCTGAGCATGTTGTAGCTTGAGGCCTGGTGTATTTACAGTTTTAGAGCTATAACAATAAACAAGCTTAAAAAAAAAAAAAAAGACAGCACCTGACATGCATTCACATGACAAAAATGGCAATGAACTAAACAGGGAAAAGCATGACACATTATAAGAGCAATTCACAAGTATTGGGGGTTTCATGCTGTTAAACTTACAATGCATTAATACTTAAGTCTGGGAAGGAAGCCACTGGAAAAAAATCTCAGTGTAAGGCACAGTGAATAAACCTGGTATGTACAAGTGCACTATTATACATAAGATTAGATAAAGTTTGGTAGAATAAGACAAGACGTTAATGATGTGGGGAAACTAGGTCATTGCAGCAGCAAAATGGTAAGGATACAGCAAAGAAAAAGTAGAATATAAATATGAATTTAGCATGTATGGGGATGCTAAGCATAAGCAACAATTCCTAGAGAACAGAACATTTTAGGTAGAAATGCATGAATGAAAAGAACGAAAATATGCTGCACAAGTTACAGCATAATGAGTGTGTGCAAAATAACAGCAGTAGAACTATGACAGAAAAAAGTAAATAACAAATAAAATCAAGAAAATCTGTACATATAACAAAACACACCACAAAGTATGCAATGACAAAAAAGAACAAGCCCTTGCTTACTGACAGTTAGTGAAGCCAACTGCACTAAGGATAAAGAAACTACCTTTGTGTAAATACAATCATACTCTGCCAGCAGATGGCAATCTGTAAATATATATTATCTTCCTCACAATCTATCTAAAAACGGTACCTCAGTATTAGGCAAATCCATATACCCATATCTACAACAGGGTCGTAACAGTGCCTCTCAGTTTGAATGAGAAACGCTGCCCTTCCGTGCTGACATTCTGTTAAGTAAATGCAAAATACAGAAAACCTGCTCAAGTTCACATTCAAAATGTACATTCTACAGTTAGACATTTACAATGAAAGCATAAACTTCTACAGCCTTTGAAATACCAAAGAACCTATACATAGTAATGTGCATCACTTACAAATGCATAAATGACAAATATATATGATATTCATATGTTTCTGTGTTTGTATTTAGAAAACTTTTTTAAAAAAATCTTTTGACAACATGGTGGCAGATACAAAAGAAAAAAAAAAAACACAAATGATATGCACTTGGACAGCACCAGCCGGGCTCAGCAGGACTTGGCCAGGCCAACAATCAGGTTGGTGGGAGTCCTGCGGTACTGAGCCTTGGTGTTGGTGACGGCACCGTGCTTCTGTCGGAGGTGAAGCCTCAGCTGACTCTTGTGTCTGAAGTGCAGGTCACATTTTTCACACTGAGGAGCAGAAGAAATATATTTAAACATTTAGATAAAAAATCTCCATTTAAATAGCCAGTTTTCAAAACAGCTGAGCCGGATTTGACTGTGTGTAAACAGGGCACAGTATACATGCATTATACAAGCAGGGGAAATAACACATGTATTATTAACACGTGGTCTCGCTCAGCTCTAGCAGCAGAGCATGACACCGTCAGCTTTACGGGTGTGATTTCCACTCATCTGACGGTAAGGTTCTTTGAATGAAAGCACCCACCAGATGGAATTTAATGTGTTACATGGCACCAGGTCGCAAATCATGGCCATTAGCTAGTTAAATTAAATCTTCTTGTGCTGATCTGGATTACAACCCTCCCCATCCTCCCAGACATAGTTTATGGATGTCCAGGATTACCACGGTGGCCACAGGGCTTATAACTATTGATAGCCAGTTGAATCACAGGGTGGAAGGGATTACTCTTTATTTGGTCAGGAGGCTCACTGGGTCACGAGGGGAGACAGAGATGGATACGTACATGATACGGCTTCTCCCCGGTGTGAATGCGCATGTGGCTCTTGAGCGTCTGAAGGTGGCGGAAGTGTGTTCCGCAGATCTCACAGGGGTACGGCTTCTCTCCCGTGTGAATCAGCACATGGGCACGAAGGTGGGCTACCTGAGAGGGAATTTAAAAACAAAACATGAGGCGTTTGAGCTACTTCATAATCACTACAACACATTAAAGCCACATTCACTTCACTCACACTCATCAACCTTTGCAATATGATGCATTTCCTATGGTAACAGATATTGGGGTGCAATGGAGGGATCATTCAAAAATGGAAACCAATAGAATATCATTTAGGGTGATGGGAAGGGTAGAGGGGCAGGATTTAAAAAAAGAATACTTTTATTGGTTGGAAGTGATGAGATTTCTGGTCTAAAAATATTTTGCCACTCTTTTGCCATAAATTGTCAAATAGATGTACGGTTTGATAGAATGAGCTAATAAGGCAAACAAGTTATTTTTCATTCAAGTGCGACTTCAACAATAAACAGCTATGCAAATTAGGCTATTAATTAAGCTAAGTACTGCATTAATTAGCACATATGTATGTCAACAAACATACTTGTTTTCACATAACAAATGCAGTGTAGTAATATGAGATCCATCTGTTAAAGCATTAAGTAAAGTGAATCAATTTTCCTCCTTAATATGCAAATTTAAGGAACACGTGGCTGCTCTACACAGTGATTTAACACTGTCAGTAAGTTGTTATTTTCAAATGAGCTATTTTGTTTTGACTGTACAGTGTAAAGAGCTGCACTCGTCACCTGGACAAACCGGGAACCACACGTCTCACACTTGTACGGCTTCTCTCCTGAGTGGATGCGTGTGTGGGTCTTGAGGTTGGCTGGTCGGTTGAACTGAGCACCACAAATGTTGCAATGGTACGGCTTCGCCCCTGGAATTGTACACAAACAGGTTCTGTGATGAAACCCTGGCATCAACAAACATCTAACACAATGAGCAGTTCACCAGTTGTTATTAGTCTTACCGGTGTGAACAGTCTTGTGGCTGGCCAGGTTGCCTTTGTAGCGGAAGGCAGCCTGACAGCAGTCGCACTTGTATGGCTTGTCACTGTGGACCTGGAGCATGTGGTCTTTCAGGGAGTCTTCCTCTGTGAATTTTGTGTCGCACCCATTGCAGAAGTAGCCGTTGTTTTCTGTGCAGGGAAGCAGAAGGGGTTCAGTCGACGCGCACATAGCACTATGCATTCAGCCACTACAAGACTGATGTACATCCGCTCCACGAGGACCCTGACTCACCACAGCTGGAGGAGGAGAACTCTGACTGTAGTTTGGGGGTGTCCTCTCCGCTGTATGAGCCAGGAGAGAGCGAGCCCATCTCCAGACACTGAGGGCTGTCACAACCGCAGGAGGAGCATCTGAGGTGGCTGTGCAAAGGAAGAAGGCCACAGAGTTAATGCGAAGTTATGCACATATAAACAAAACCATTCAATAACAAACTGTTATATTATCATTATCCATCCATCCACCTACAATGTTTATTCAGGCTGGCTGGAGCCTATATCAGCATGCATGATAATGATGATGATGATGATTATTATAATTATAAAATCGCAAATAGTAAATTTACACATATAAGAAAATGTCTAAACTCCAATTTAGATCCTTTCCACTGAAAAGCTTAACAGCACTGTTCGTTTACACAGCATGATGTCCAAGCTCTTGTTTTACTGACAGTTCTGTCAGTGACTTGAGGTTTACCTGCTGCTGGTTTGGTGAGTCTGAGACGTTGGCATTTCTTCTCTCTGCTCGCTGTCCCCCTCGCCCGGCTGTACCTCGCTGTGTCCCCCTGACCCTCCAGTCTTGCAGGGGCTTGATGCCTGGGACAAGGCTCCAGCTTCAGCACTGCCTCCCTGAGCCTCCTTCTCACTCTCATCAGGAGTCTGGTTCATCACAATGAACTTGTACTTCTTCCAGTTGCGAGCCTTGGCTTCCTCCGGGCAGCCAGAGGGCTGTTTGAGGCTCAGGGTGGCGTTTCTGCTGCTGCTGGACTCAGTGGGGGAGTTGGGCTGGCAGTCGGATCTGAGGGGACTTTGTGGGCTGCAGATGACGCCTTTACTGAAGTTAGGGGACAAACCCAGGCAACCGGTTTGTGGGTGCTGAACACTGTCTTCCTCCATGGGGGAGGCAGGCCGTTGAAGGCTCCCGTGGGCTCCAGTTTGGCAGGCGGAGCTAGGCAGAGGTCGGATGATTGCGTTGAGGAAGTTGGGGTGGGATGGCACAGGGTGGTGCATGACGTTGGTGGACTCGGTGTGAGCCAGGTTGGTGCTGGTTCCCTGAGTGCAGAGTTTCTGAGATAAATCACCACCTCTAGGAAGGGCAGCCATCGTATGAGCATCATCAAGCTTCCCAACGGGGATGTGGAGGTGTCCGTAGACATGGTAGGAGCCTGATGTGTTGATGCCACTGAAAACACTGGGGGGATAACCCCGGCAATCCTGGAGAGAGGATGATGATGTGTGGCTAGGTCTAAAGTTTGGCTCTTTTTCATCTCCGGGCCTCACAGCAGGGATTTCCTCAGACAGAACCGAGCTGTTCTTTACCTCTTCAGTCTGCACATTCAGAGACTGATGCCTGGAAACAGAGTCAGAGAAAATTTATAAACTCCAGTCCAGATGCCATTTGTTTTTACACAACCAGCAGTGAGTTCAGTATCACATGTTTCCTATTCTCTCTTACCTAGACTTGATGAACCTGTGGCAGGTGTCCACCACATGTTCCATCTGGAGGTAGAGGGCTGTGTTCATGGTGGCCAGGACAAGACTGTCCTTAAGGTTCAGACGGGAGGTGTACATGAAGTCCAGCAGGATGGAGAATCCCTTGGCGTCCACTTTGGGGTCCAAGCTGATGGCACTAAGGTTTGTATTGTCAGGGTCCATGAACATGGAGTAAAAGAAGCCACTGTAGGCAAGAGAGAGATGGCGTGATGGGTTATAAATTTATACAGGCATGGGCCATGTCAAACAATTTATTTGGGAAAGGCATGGAAATAAGTTACACATTCCTTGCTCAGTCTCATTTAAGAAGGGGTGTAGGTATGTCAGTTCAAAAAGATAAAAGATAAAATAAAAAATGTGATATGCAGGCGCTTGTGCTGCTGAGGAGTCAGTTCTCCCAGTGGCAGTGTGAAGAGATCATTGCAGGATTTGGAGCGTACCTGCAGGCCACCAGGATTGTCTTGTGAGCACGAAAACGCTGTCCGTCCACCCGGATGGTGACATCGGTCAGGATGTCCCGACTGCGGAGGCGGTTGAAGTTGAGCAGGACGTCGCCTGCGTGGCGTGTGAACTGTATGCAGCCATCTGCAGTAGTGGCCATGCTGTCACAGTCTGAAAGCAAAAATATTCAGTTGTATTTACAAAACAAACATATTTGTTCACAAGAAATCCATTCCTGCATGAAGGCCCACATAAAGTCTTGCACAGAAAGGGCTACAGTGCTGAAGTGGTAAATCAAAAGGCGGGTGCCCTGAGACCTCCAGCTGACCATCAACAACAGGTCAACAACCTACACTAATATTCAGCTTTCAGAGGGGAAAAAGTAAATTAAACAAAACAACCAAGTAAAAAACATATCTATTTGATATTATGTAATATACTGTATAATCTGAATTTACATCATAAAAAATGGTGAAATTGTATTTTGCAGCTGAAGTGAGTTTTACCCTCCACTTTACCGTGAGTGCTGAGGATTAATACTAAACTAAAGACACATACTTGCACTCCTTTTCCCACTTTCAGGATAATTTCACTTTTTAAAAACACAGATATGGCTTCAGGGCTTACAATCATCATTACCTTTGAACTTGGCATGTGCTTTGAGTTTGTTTCATCAATAGGAGGCGCCATTACACCACTAAACAACTTCAGCCATTTTTTTTTCACTTATTACAGGGCCTCTACTACGACGTAATTACATATCATCAATACTGTTTATCCATTAAGTTACTATGGAACAGGGATACGCTGTGTGAGTGAAAACAGGCCACGGCAAAGGCGCACATTACGTAACAACCTTTATTCTAACTTTTTTTTCTCTCGCTCTCTCTCTCCCTCACTTCAAAACTTCTCCAGCCCACTCAGCCCGGACATGCTGCATTTAATTGCAAAATACATGCAAGTACATGGAAATTCCACACTGCTGACATGAGAAAAATGCGATGTCTGATTAACACTGTATTTGCAAATCCGTTTGGCTGGGTTTTACACAGACTACAGTCGATCAAACTCAGCCCCAGTGGGCTAAGTCCTGTTGGTTGTAAACGTGTTTGGCAGTGAGCACATTCCGTCCTGGCTGCACAGATTAGGTTGCCAGTACACTAAGAGGTTTCCTGTTCCACCATATAAGTAGAACACATCTTATTTACCCCGTTAACATCCACTCCTACGCAGCAAAGTAGCCCGACAACTTATTCCCAACACTTGAATCATTTCACTGTAAAAGACGGATTTCGCAAGATATGACTTCAAATGTTTGTTTTTTTTTCTCTTTTTTTTCTGGAAGCTGGTTAATTTATATGCCACGGAACAGGCCGAAACAAGTCTGTTCAAGTTTAGAAGTAGCATCAGGCTACACGTCTGGGTAGAAAATGCCACAGTTTTGCTTCTGGGAATGAGGAATACGGCTTCCAAATGTTTAAATACAACAACAACAACAACAACAATAATAATAATAGTAATAATAACAATAATAACAGTCGTCGGCTCCGCGGTGAAAACACTGAGTGAGGTGAGATGTTTGTTACAAGCAAGACTAGAAAAAGAAATGCGCACGGCGATAAGAAGAGCAAGATGTGACAAGACAGGCTGGTCCTGTTGCTCGACTTTACACAACACTGACAGCAGCCACAACTTGACCAATAGCCTGAGCAAATATTATTCAATACACCGAGCAAGGAAACCTTTAGCCCGAGTTAGCGTCGGGTCACTAAACTGTGGTAAATCTCCGAGTCATTGTGAATGTACAGCAACTGAGAAAATGTACTTAAAAACAACAACTACTACTACTGGTCAGCAAATAAAATGTGAATAGCCTGTGTGAAGTACAGCTAAAGGCTCACTCTGGAGCCACAGACAAGTCAAGAAGCACAGTGGAGCTGTCAAAACCAACATGTAGGCTAGACAAACAGTGAAATCTCAGAATTCACATGTTACACGGCTAAAACCAAAAAAAAGGAATCACGAAATATCATTCAAAATATTTAATAATCCAGCCTAAGGGGCAGCCAGGGGCGGCCGACATGTGCGTCTGCAACTTCTCAAGACTTCTGACATAATTCTGAGAAATAGTAGAGAAAAAAAAGTCACCTTGTAAAAGTTTCCTCGAAACTCTGTGCATCACCAGTTCTGAGAATCCAGTTCTAAGAAACCCAGCAGCTTAATTCTCGGAATTTCAGCAGAGGGCCGTACCATTTTGACCACGACCGGGGGGAGCCGCAGCGTGTCTGTTTCATTTATTATCGCCCTCATAAACACAAAACAGGGCTGAAGGTGTCGGAACTGGAGAAAGGTGAGTGTTAAAGCGAAACGGTGCGTTTAATATCAACTAAGTCCGGGATTCAAACTATTAATTTGATTTGTGTGCAGGTTCGACCCCCCTGCTCAGTAGATGAGTCCGCAGACAAGGTCACCTGACCGAGTTATATATACCGTGGAGAATATGAGCGTGTTGTCGGGGTAAAGCAGTCTGGGATGCTGCAGAGAAACCAGAAATTAGTCATCTTAATCCCACGATCACCATGCTGATCACCATGCTGTCCGACGGAAATTCGTGTTACTTCACATGTGTTCCCGCTGCATGCAGGTGCTGCTTCGGATTACTTTTTGGGTTGTGCCGGCAGCACGCTGAGCCGATAGCTTGCTGGGCTCGCGCTTTGGCTCGCGCTCTTTGAAGTGACGTTGCATCTGTGAATCAGAGTTGCAGCTGTTTGTAGTCCGTTTAGACTGAGCACGTTTGGGACCAGGGCTCATGGCGAAAAAGCTTTGTTTTTTATTTCATTTTTATTCATTTATTTATTTGTTTTAATATTATTTTTTATTGCTACGGTTAGTTCAGCACATTGCGTTTGGAGTATAGTTTCATTTGTTTGTT
>OMLB01016959.1:56680-67948 GCA_900302555.1 Myripristis jacobus
AGCTTCATGAATTGAGCTCTTATGGAGTTTTCTCTCGCTGCTGCTGTCCTCCGACATCGGCCTTTCAATACTCGAGAAGTATTTCAGTGTTTTCATTCATGCTTTCCATTTTTGAGGTGGACGTGCTTCTCATTTCTCCAGTTTTGCATTATTAACTTATTATACAGTTATGACGAAAAAAAGAATTTGCCGTCCAATTGCTTTATTTTGCCAACATTTATGAGAGACACAAATCATTAGTGAAAATGAATCTTTACAGTTACAAGTTCTTGAAAATCCATCTTTCCATGCCCTCCCAAGTCTATTTAATTTTCTGACAATACCAAAAGGCAAGAATGAAGGAGTCACTCACATTTTGAACATCTGTCCAGGCATTTTGTCATTTAAAAGGTAACACACACACACACATTGCCTTAATTGATAATGACAGTGCTGTAGGGTGCCAGTGTTGTGTTATTGATTAACCAGCACACCCAGAAGAGGCATTCGGGAAAACTGAAATAAACAAAGGCAGTTTCCCAGCATTGTCTTGAAGCATGCGGTATTAGATATTTCCACATGAAACCATCCACAGCTGAAGTCCAGCTCAACAGGTTTATAATACATCTGCTCAGGTGGCTATGGCAACTATGAGGTCTATTTCTAGTTCATCATGTTTTCACTCAGTGTTTTTCCCCTGTGGTTATCTTAAGTGGCTCAAGTTTCTGTGGTTTGTTCATCTTCACATCCTTTTGAAACAAGCGGTGCTTTGTAGTCCCAATGAGAAAAAAAACAACAACATTATAATCTGATACATTCAGTTAATGACAGATACTTGTCACAAATTGGAGCTGTGATGGCCTAGTTTGGTTGTTTATTTAACTCCTTCTTTGCAGATTTTCCTTTCTGATATCGGCGTGGCATCTCACACTTTGCATGCTTACAAGAGCTCTGCTGCAATGCGTTGGCTGATAAGCTACAGCAGATCTGAAACACGTGAACTGCTGTGGTAGACATCTGCGCCTTCAAGAGTCAAATGAACCTATTTGCAGAAACATGCCGCCTCTTGCTCCTTTTGTAGCAATTATTTACCGTTAAATCAGGCTTCGTGCGTGATCGGTTTGTCAGTTTCAAATGAAAGGTCCGAAATGCATAACCACAAATAAAGATATGGAAAAACATGCCAGCATTCTGAAAGATGCAATTTTCTTTTAACCCCGCTGTCACACAGACAAACCCAAATTTTTAACTGAAGGAAACCCGCCCATGTTTTGAGCTTGAAGTATCTAAAAATGCAAGAACTGCCGGATGATCAAAAGTACATTTGTCTGTTTCCAGTTGTGCATGCCTTTTATCTTCTGCTCCCCATAAATCAAACAAAGCCACTGGCTCACTTTCTGCAGGGCCTATTTGAAGATGACATGCCATGGAAACAACCCTCCATGTGATTTCACCAGCAAGCCATGCAACAAATTTGCCGCCGCTCTTCTTGTGTCTCAGTTGTTTAAGGTCAGTGTGCTATGTGTGAAAATGCAATATTCCCCACCCCCACTCGTGAACTCCCATGACCCGGGCCCAGGCACAGACGGATATCAACGTGCCTGTCCCAAAACATGACCCAGGCACATGGTTGCTTGACAGGGAGCAAAGGTCCTGTTAGTAAAATATTGCTCTGGAAAAACACTAGCCCAGTCTTCACGGATAACGTCAGAGACAAATGTTCATTTCTGTGGAGCTGGTAGCACAGAAAGTTGGCCAATGTAAACAACAGAGAGATCGTGCCAGAAGTTTTTGTACAAGATGTTACTCCAGTGAAGGAGCTCCATTACAGCACACCTAAAAATACACACATATTTGTTTATGATTAAAACGTGTACACATATTCTGAGGTGCTTCAAAAATACCAGACTGTTTAATCATCTACGGCACAAAGGTCGGGGTCGTCTTTCAACAGCTGTTGCCGGGTTAGACATTGACCTCACCTTATGAAATGCTCAGTATAGACAGCGTACAGATGTTGGGAGCTGTGTTGAACTTCAAACTACTTTCAGGCTGTTGAAAAGAGGCTGAAGTGTACAATGAATCTGCAAGTGGCAGTGCACTGGGTGTGAAAAGTCTTGAACTTCATCAGCCCTGTCCTCAGATGACCCAGTTACCTACTGCAGTGTCAAGCTGCCTGGACGACGCTGCCAGGAACAGGGGCTCTGCTCCTCGTCAAAACAGAGATTATTTTGCATTAAGTGTGAGTAGTTTTGATATGAAATACAACACAAGGCAATATGAAAATTTAAACAAATCCTGTGTGACGGGAATTGTCGAGGTGGCTCTTCAAAGAGGGGACTTATGCTTCCACAAAACATTTAGAAAGGGCATGGAGGAGAAGAGAGAGCATCTTATACACCCTGAATATGTCCCAGTGTGGTGTATTTTGTGAATTTACATAATGTGTTTCTGAAATTCTGAACTTATGAAATGTATTTTCTTTGGGTTTTGTGAGCGTACAAATTGATTATCGTGTCGCGAAAGACAAATTTAGGGCTGGGCACCTAGGAGAGGATGTTTGACACCTAAATAAAATAATAAAAACAGACATCTGGGCTCTGTTCTTTGAATCTTAGTTTGCATTAGGTGATTCAACATGAAACACAGGAGAAGCTTGCAAGTAAAAATGTAAGTCATTTGCGTATAGAAAACAAACACACAAGAAAGGATACGAGGAGGGCTATGTGCAAAGGCCATGCATCTTCAAGACCAAGGATTAACCGAGGTTTAAAAGAGGTCTTCGGTTGAGTCACCAAACAGCAGCAGCAGCAGCATTTTTGCATGCATACGTGACAATAGTGATACGCGTGTGACAGCATCCCAACAGCAGAGATTCATACGAGCCCATCACGCTCCCCTTCAAAGAGGACCCCATGTAATTCTGTGACAAGCTGTTAAAAGGAAGTGTTTTGTATTCCTTCTTTTATTTTTCTGACAGTGTTTTGTTTTCTTTTCATACTTTAAAATGGGCGTACTCCTCCTTTTTTTCTGTCCAGCCAGGAGTTCTCGTTGTTGATACAGGTGCACAGGGAATTTGAGCACTGGAAGGAATTCAGAGAGTGTTCAGAGTCTGTTGCTGCTCCATCCTGGATCGTCCAAAAATAAAAAGAGTCACAAGTAGGAATTCATAAGAGCTAAAGTGCTGATAGTGATTTATGGCACACCCCACCGGTCCATCAATAATTTCTTTTTTACAGACACAACAAGCGGCCTTTGTAAACTGGGTGCATGACAGAAGGAGCACTGAAGCAGAATTAGGCCAGTCCACAGTCTGTGCTGGACCATTAACCAAAACCTGGATCCAAATATCTTAATGTTTTGTTTTTAATCTTGACGAAGCTTCTATTTCCTAGAAAAGTTTAGGCTTCAACAAAATAAAACAAGTACAAGCACGGTAATTTTCTAGTGATTTGTGGGCAACAGCTGGCCTCACAAACTCATGGGAAGACACTAAATTAAATGCTGAACAATTCCAGTTTTTATAAGTCCATGTACTCGAATACACATGTAGTTTACATTTCTACCATCTTCTATCACATACCATAATCTACTTGTTTTGATTTTTGGAGTGTGTTCTTCCTTGCTGGAGCCTCCCATCTGCACATGAACAGCCCTTACCTGCCAGCTTTTTAATTCAGTGCACACAACGGTAAAGTAATGTCAAAAAAAATAAATTAGGATATTATCTTAACTGTGGTGGATAATTTATCTGAAGCACATTTCAAGTCTCTGCAAGTTGATTTTTATACTGTAACAAAATGACTAGACAATAATAGCTGCCCCGAGGGTAAGAAAAACACATTCTAACATTTAAACAAGAACACTTTAGAAAATGGTTGGTAGAAATACAAAAGAAATATGCCTTCAGTGTCACACATAGGCTAAAATATGGAAAGAAACTGGAATTGTCCTTTAATTAGATACATGAATGGTTGCTTTGTTATCTGCTCAGTCCTTGCCTCCAGGCTCTGGGATCATGTGTTAGAACTGAGTGCAGCTTCTTAGATGTGCTTCAGTGTTAGTGTTTGCTTGAGTATGTGTTTGGGTAATCTAAGATTTTTAAGCGTGTCCCCCCCACTTGCCTTCATCTCTCCTCTTCATCCTCCTCATCCTGGCTGGCCATCGCTCTGTGCTGCTGTGGCTGCGTCGCCTGCCTCAGCTGAGGCCCCCCGCTGCTTTTGCTGTCTTTATTTTGTCTGTTGGTGTGTTTTCCTTTGCAGTACGACTGTGTCTGCTTTGGTAATTTGCCCACTGGGTTGGCACCTATTGCATACCAGTCTGGCTGTGAAGGGGTCTCCTCTCTCTGTCTCTTTCCCTGATCCACCTCTGTTTTGTTTCTTGCCCACAATGATGAGTAAGTCGGGGGTGTCGTCCTGTTTTGTCTGTTGTCTGCTTGTGAGTCTGTAATGCCCTTTGACACTGTGAACTGTGATATGGGACTCTAAGTAAACTTGAGCTTGAACCTGAACTTCAACTGAGTAATTAAAGAAATGCCTGGCCTTTTTTTAAGGGCCAGAATGAGTTCAAGAGAGTAACAGGAGCCATGATTTTCACCAAGTGCATAAAACATCCAACACCCCCCCACTTCATTAGGAAAAAAAAGGATGTGCCACAAATGCTGGAATCCGTACGAAATGAACTGAAAATACCAAAAAAAGTCAAAAGCACAAAAGTTGAGAGCCTGAATGCCTGAGCAGGGGTCATAATCCTAATTCTGGATCCTCGTGCAAGCTACTGCATGTAGTTCATTGGTACAAGATAGTTTTAGTAATCTGAAACATGTGACATCAGCTGCAAATGTTTATTTGATCTGTGAGGGGAAAAGATTAACGGTGTAAACACACAATATTTTATTTATTCATTCATTTATTTATTTGTTTTTCCTTCCCAACGGCCACCACCTTTTTTTAAGCAGAATCATGAGGGAATCATTCCATTTTATCCTATTATTATCCTATTTTCCCTACTACAACGGTCTTTTTATAACTGTGTATTAAAGTAATGAGGAAATTCACTTTTGAATTTAATGCAGCAGACTGATTTTATTCAGGCAGGTTTCATAATATAGTAGAGGCAGGCCATGACCCACATGACCCCTTGGAATTTTTTTTTTTACCATCCAAGTTATTTGAAGGAAACACAATGGACATGAAATATTTGCACCTAAAAAAAAACATCAAAGAGAGTGGAGAGAGAGTAAGAGAGACCTGCATCCCAAACCCACGTCTGTATGTACTGGACTGCAGGATTATCATAGAGGCCTAGCCTAATTCTTGATATTATAATTGTGATTATAATTTTGATTTGATAGAACTGCTGTTAGGCTAAACATATATTGTGGGCAGGCATATTCTTTTACTGGATGTGGACATTAAGCATCTTAAAAATGCTTATTTTTCAAAACACAACTAGAACTTTAATTCAAATTATGTAACTGTAGCAGCTGAGTGTGGTGCGGTCAGTGCAGGTTAATTTCCTCAGTCACGTTACCTGGTCCACTCCCGGGTCACACCAAACATCTGCAGTAACACAATTACACACGGCTACTTGTCGCATTGATCATGAAGGTGGCACTACTCTATGAAGTATATAGGCTACAATATAGTGAATAATTGAATATTTATTGTATATAGTTTAGAGAATATTATCTATCCAAGACAAAACTGACAGAGGGGAGGGACTGAGAGAAAAAAGCGCAATTACAAATCGGTCTGCTACTTCAGCACCCCGGGCATAAATCCAGCACCGTGGATTTATCAACACACAGCACAGTTAGGCTGCTGATATTTCAGAGCCGTGGTCGGGGTCACAGACTCTAACTTGCACAAACTACAGTCAGATAAAGGATCAGAGAGTCAGGCATACAAAACTAATATATTCAAATAAACAAACCCTCAGCCCCTGCACTCTCTCTGCTAAAAGGGGGTTAGGAAGGAGGATGGCAGGTTAACGAGAGGGATGGCACCCCCCCTCAAATCACTTGCTGTTTGTGTCAATAAACACACCCAGACATATTTAGGTGGCCCGTGTCACATGACTGTGGAAACCTATGTAACATGAGAACTGAGTGTGCACAGTGCACGGTGGTGTGGTGCTGCTTTTCACCTGTTGATAAAAATGCAGCGAGATGCAACATTTGTGACAAGAAAGAGCCACACAGCAGCAACACAAGTAATCCCTTCAAACATGTGAAAACAACACACCCTGAAAATTAAAGGGAGGCTGAACAAAAACAAGAAACTGCTCATACATCCAAGTCTCCTGCACCACCCTCTGTCCGACAAGACGTCACAGGAGGGTTTTTAAAGAAGCAGAGCATATTCAGGTAGCACCACTATTGGTTATTACCTCTGCCAAGGAGGTGGCCAAGGTTATGTTTTTGCCATGTCTGTCTGTCTGTCTGTCTGTCTGTCTGTTTGTCAGCAAGATTCTGCAAAAAGTGCTGGACAGGTTTACATAAAACTTTGTGTATGGGTTGGTCATGAACAGGGAAGGTGAGTTACAATAGCAATAACTGGGGTCTCTAAACTGTGATTAAATTTGTTGCACATTTTAATTTCAAGTGATATACTGTGTTTCACATGAGATACTGTGAGTGATATTTCTAGAATACAACACCATAAGGGATGAATGACTCTTACAAACTGACATCTCTTGTAGATTGTATCTAATACAATACATAGTATTTATGCACAGTATTTGCCTTTAAGTCTAATGATCTTTTTTCCATTAAAAATGACCATTTATCTGAAAAATTGCATACCAATTTAAGAAATGATCAGTATTGGTATCAGTTCTTAACACTGTTAAAACTGTACCCAAGAGTATCATTACAACAGGGGAGAGCTGAGATGACACTGTCGGTCGGTGTTTTCAAAGCAAAAGAACTGGATGACATGTCCACTAAAAATACTACAACACCAGAGGAAGTGGAAGTGTGTTAACAGAGTAGGATATAATAGGAATATCTAACAAGTGTTTGCCAGTAACGTCTACTGCTTTTACAGATACAAAACGTAAACTGATGACGTTACTGTAGCCTTCACTGTCCGCCTCGAAAGCCAGCACTAAACTTAGCAGCCTCTTCCCTGCCATGTTTAATAATGTTTACAGAAAACATTAACAATGCAGCAAACCAGTGAAATCGCCCACTTGCACAAAAAAGCTCTCTCAGCCGTGCTCTCTCTGAAACAAGCAAGAGACCGTTCAGACCCACGGCGTTCACTGCGCATGTATCCTGCTGAACGTCCCTCACCAAACGTCCCTGAGTGAGTGAGTGACCACAATAGCCCACGGTGGCAGGACTCCGCACGCTGTGGAAAATAAACCTTTATGTGTTGACGTGTGTAAGACAGATTTAACCTCGGTAAGGCCACACACGGCCAAATCAGGGCACATCAGCACTGTCAAGTGAAATGCGGCCATAGACATGATGAGCCAACACTGAAACCTCCCATTGCATTTCTTAGCTCGCATAGGCGATCCGAAATGACCCCAACGTAGGGGGTGGAGGATAGGCTGTCTGCCTCGGATCTGTTCTCCATCTGGCACGTTAAGGAACAGTAGATTACACATCACAGTTACAGTAATGAAAATGATGTCTCAAGTCATCTCTGAATATTAAATCTGGTTTCAGAGCTCTTCATAGCACTTTTAATGAAGTGAGAAATGTATTGCTATTAATACTTAAGACAGGGAAGTCCTGTTTTAGATGTAGATCTTTCAGTAAGTGCAGCTTTTACACTGGAGATCACACTGGGTTGGCATCACTAGTCCTGCTCTAGACTGACCTTGATCCTATTGTTGATATTGTTGGGACTGAAGTCCCTTTGTTACTGCAAGAGAGTGCAGATCATCACTGGAAAAAAGTTAGCTAGGGTGTCCCAGGGGTCCATTTTACCTGTGGTGCTTTAATCTGCCCACATACTGCATCTGTTTCCACTGTTACTCCAGTGACACCCAGCTGTACCTGTCTGGAAACCCAGGGGATGCGAAACAGCCGCTCATCTCACAGAACTGTTTTAGGGATCTTCAGTGCTCAGTGTCCCTTACTAAATGATGATCTAATTCAGAGAAGTCTAGAATTGTTATTATTGGGCCCACTACTGGTGGTGCTCGAATCCAAAAACATCTTGGCCCCCATCTCCTCTTACGTATGTATATCTTCAAACTGTAGGAATCTTGGCGTCATTTGTTGTTCCCTCCATTAGCACACAGACATCATGTTGTAACAGTTGTGCAGGCATATTTTCTACAACAAAGGAGGCCCTACAATTAGAGCTGTGGCTGAAGACGAAGAAGGGCAGCCACACTGATCTGTCAGAAAAACGGTAGATTCATGTCCACCAGCTTATGAGAATGTGGAATTATGTGTGAGGTAAATCAACCGTAAAGTTAGACAGAACTTGTTAGCAAATCTGTTTAAAGTAGTTCAAATTCAATAAAAGCTTATTATTCTATGTGTTTGTTCCATTTTATATTTTTATCTTTATGGCTACCTTTTCTTTGTCATTTATTCTCATAAACCACCTTGTACCTTTGTGATTCATTTTGTTTTGACACATGCTGTATAAATAATGCTTAGTATATTGACGCAGATATTCGTCAGCACCCTAATCATAGATCCTAGTGGAAAAAATGAAATCTATAGAACTCAAAACCTCCCATTGAGTTTCCTGTGTGAGCTGAACCCTGGCAATATGGAATGTGAGGCAGTAAAAGCGGCGGTTGTCAGAGAGGACACATGTTGCAACACTCTAACTCTCACTGCATGCTATCTGTGGAAAACACCAGTGACATGTTAATACCACGGTGGTTTCTCCTGTTGTTTTATACGTGTTACCTTGGCAGGAGTAGCAGGGAAGCCTCAGGGGCAGGTGTGAAGGAGGAGAGCGGGAGAGCAGGAGGGGGTGAGGCAGGGTGAGAGCGAGGAATGTAACTGATGAGATCCACAGTGCCTCTCCAGTGATTTAGTTCATGCAATTTACGATCAAGTCCGCACAGACCAGCTGGGAAAATCTGGGCGGGGAAAATGAATGAGTAATGCTCTCTCCCACCTTAACAACTACCAACAAAGTGTCCTTGAGCAAGGGCAGCGCTCCAGTGGAGCTGCAGAGGGGCCAACAGGAGAAGGCTGTGGTTGCACTGGGCAGCTCCCAGGAGTCAGCGTGTGGAACAGTATGTGAAACAGGGTGTTGCCGAGAAAGAACATGTGCGCTAGCTGCTGCGCAAATCAACTATAAATAATGGCTCCAGAGGTGCTGGATCCAGGGAATACTGTACGTTTGTTATCTCTTGTTCTTAAATTTTCAGTTTCTTGCACCGTGAATGCTTAATGAAGGATGTGGAAATGGAGAATAAACACTAAAAATGTGACACGTGTACACCATACACCATACTTAATTACATTAATTAACTGGATGAATCATGCCATTACTATGTGCACTGTCTTGATCTATTTTTTTTTACAAGATTGGATATTCTCCCATCTTGGGCTAAACTTAACTATAAACGTCTTTGCTTATTGCAATCACTCCTTCCTATCCTGCTATTTTCTCATCAAAATCCTGTTCTTGTCCTTCTGGGCATGGAAAGAACCTGTATTGCTGTGTTCCACTCAGAGATAAAAACAACAACAACAAAAAAAAAAAATATATAAGACACAGAGTAAACTGGGCGGTTGTGTGAATGTCAGTGAAAGGTAAACAGTGGATTGGGACGGGAGGGTTGATAGGTAACATGCTGTTCTTTTTTGCATGCTTACTCAACATTTCGTGAACAATGAAGGTGCAGTAATGTGGGACGGTTATAAAAAATGATTTGAAAAAAAAACAAAAACTCTGTGCCTGATTTCAAATGAAACGTTCCTGCAGATGAAAGTACAGCTGATCAGATCATAGGGAGACCAATCTGAGGGACAAATTTTGGCAGGTGATGGAAACATCCCTCTTGAATTGTTTTCTTATTGGAAAACAATTGTATAACCTCTTGTCTTGCTTTGAGGTAGAAATGCAATCACCTTCCCACAATAAGTGTCAAAACTGCTGCCACAGCCCACACCTGCCTCACCATCCTCAGCCTCACCTTCATCCTCAATGTCAACTCTCTTTGTTGCCTTTGTGCTGGTCGCAGGGTCTGTTTGCTTGCTTTTCCAGTCCCTGTCCTCCAGGCTTCCCTGTGTTTCCCGTCACTGCACACCTGTTCCCTACCTGAAAATCAACCCAGCTGATCATCATCTCTATTCAGCCCTCAGTGCTGTATCAACCAGTCACTTACCCAGCAGTCTTTGCCAGACTTTCTAATGTGCCTTCTAGCGCTCCATGTCCTTGTACCTTTCTGCTGTTTATCCCGAGCTCCACCTTGTCTGACCCCGGCCTTGTTTGTGTTGCTTGTAGTATTTCCTGGACTTCCAGTGAGGTGTTTTAGATCGCAGGTCCGCCTCTGTGCATCTGCATTTTGGGTCAAAATCAGCGTGTTTGTCGCGGTTGAACGTCAGGGAAGTGCGTGTACCCAGTGGCAGAGCTGATCCCTGCAGCCTTGAACCAAATGCATGGCCTTGTGTGCTCCTTATCCAGGTTTGCAAGGACATATCAGCTAATGTAAACAAATCCACATCATGTCAACATCACTTGCCTGAGGGTCCTAAGTTTCTCTCTAAGGATCTCCGTTCAGGCGCCTAGTGGGAATCACTCTGACTTGGACTTGTCACTTGTTTACATAATACAGTGTACACATGTTTTATATTAGATAGCTGCTCTCATTTTGAATATGGTGTGGTGTAGATGTAGTGTAGGTTAATATTGTATCTGAACACCCATAATATTAAAAGGAATGTCCTGCTTTAACCTTACTGTGAGTATTTTTTTTTTCCAAGTGGTGCTCTTTTCCTACTGGTGTTATGCAAGTCTGCGCATATTCCAACACAAATGGTAAAGATTACATCTTCTTAACAGCATAAATGGAAAAAGAGCAAAACATAACATGAGAGTGAGCAATGAGGGACCGTGGCTATTATCAGGTTAAGGTGAATTGTTTTACAATAACAATGTGTGTGAGTGAATGTACCTTGTGAGTGTCCCCAAATGCCTCCTCACCAAAGGCAGTAAAGCGCCCTCTGTAGAAACACAGCTACTGCACCGCTCACTGTGTTTATATAGTGATTTATTGCACTTTTTAAAATTTTCACCTTTCTTCACTCTGAAATTTCACTCTGAGATTTTTGATACAGGGGCTAACTCTATATGACAG
>OMLB01016960.1:0-10770 GCA_900302555.1 Myripristis jacobus
TGATGTTTTAGGGGGTTTGAAGGTTTGCAAGACTAGAAAAAAAAAAAAACATCTCTCATCTCTTATGCAGGCAGAGTGGATGTGCCTTGAGATACGCGTTTTGCTGAGCAACGGTGGAGTGTTTGATTTCAAACCAATTTTTAGCTGATCATTATATTTTATTAAAAGCACCTCAGTTCATTATATAAAAGCCCCTTCCAACGTTTGGAAGAAACAGCCTCGCATCAAAAGCCAGACAGAGAACTGGGGGAGAGTGAGCCTTTAATAGGAGTCTTGGTTTACAGACTTATGAGCCAAACAAATAAGTGCTACCACAAGAGCCACTGTGGCTGTCAGACTAAGTGTATTATTACTCTGATATTACCCAGTTTGAGTTTTACTCTCTGTGTTCAGATATTAGATATTTTATTCCTCTGTAGGAAAGGCTTCAGCTCCCAGCGTGCTTGCAGTGCCAAATTTAGGTGGGTGAAGAATGAGACATGGATTTCTCTCCTCCTTCCTTTATGTTATTCCTTTTGAATGATATTCTTTGTTTTACAGAAACAGTACCACCAGGTGAGCGTCGCATATAACGTTCGCTTGCTTGCCCCGGGGCCAATCAGAATTCAGCTCCTCTCCCCAATATGGCACCTCTTAGCCTCGTCCTATGAGGCCAAGCATACCGAGGGGACACTGTCATCCACACGTCTTTAATATTTAATCATGACAACAGAGCAGCAAATCGCATCAGAAGCAATGCATGCTAGATCATATTGTCTGATCCAATAGTGTGTTCCTGTACTGCTATCAATTACAACTTTGGCACCCAACTAATTCGTTTGAGGGGTGGATTGGTAATTTGATTTCAGGCTCACTCACTTGATTTCCCTTACCCATTAATTTCATTTGCACTTGCCCATCAGCGGCACCAGCACATGTTGAGTCACCCACGTCCCAGAGCTCATCTTAGCCCAGTCTTATTAATACCACCAGTGTGTGGCAAGTGCCAGCCTGACTCTCACACACACACTCTCACACATGAGCACCTCTCATTTCAGGCCATCGCAGCCTGCACGCTTCCTTCAGTGGCTTGGAACCTCTTAACCTGTCCACTCCTCACCTCACCAGCCATCTCATGTCTGTGGCACTGTTGAATATTAATTTGAAGCTTTTGCCGTGCTTTCTGTATGTTGCCTGGCAAACAATGCCAGCTCCCTCATTTCAAAATCAATTTTGATTCTGGGCAAAGAATTCCGATTGTAGCAGGTGTCTTCTGAGAGAAATTGATTGTTGTGATTGTTCTGAGACCGATACGGCATGCAGAACTACTTTTGTAAAAAAAAGTAGCCAGTAGTGTGATATTCGAGTTGGATAAAAAAGGTATTCATCTGTTTATGAAAATACAACGATCAATAGAAGAGATAGTGTCATTACTATAATTAGTCTGTTTGAAACATCAAGATAATTTATTGGAAAAACATATTTGTATCACACAATCTGGAGGAGGTTAGTGAGGAAACAGTGTATCCAATTAACCTTTCAAGACAGTGTCATCGATGTAATACACCCATGCCTGTAGCTTACAGTAAGGCACAAAATTAAATTATTCAAAAATTAAAAAAGATATCACTTTGATAGCTCCTGAAAAAAAGACCGCAATAAATGAACAGCAATGGCCTTAAATATGAATAATAGAATGTGGTAATATTCCCCGATGAAAAAAGTGGCTCATTTAACAGTTAAAGTCATGCAAATCCCATTTGTATTGATGAGCCCACTGAAAAGTGTCATGTGAGAGAGACTAGTGTTATTGAAATTTTAACAAGGATAAATGGCAGAGGCACTGTGGCACCCTCTGGGGAATCTTCCTCCCTCTCAACAGTGATGTTGCAAGGATGTCTTCTGTCATGATGCTTAAATGAGCCGGGCTTCTAATTTCAGTGCTTCTCTATATTTCATATTTCATAACATGTCTTTGAGTGAGTCTAATGTCCTCTCCATATGGATGGTTAGTGGTAAAGAGTGAGTAATAAAGGAAACCCAAACAATTATGAGGGTTTAATCATGCTTCGCTGGCCACGGTAATGTCACTTGTCTGTGAGGGGAAGTATTCTGTCTTTGTTAGCGGCACTGTCACCCCAGGCCTTTGGATTCCTGTCTGTAAACTGTTGCTGTGTGGCCCCAAGGCATTTTAATATTGTTCTTTTAACACGATCAACATGCAGATGCAGTGTGAGCCTGACCTTTGCACTCGTCTCCCCAGACATCCCCACACATCGACACAGGGATTTGAGAGGTAGATTACCGAACGGCTATGGATTCATTCGATCACTTATTGAGCTGCAGCTTCACACGGACGAGCTAAGTTTGGGGCCCAGAAGGCGGCGCGATCATCACCAAATCTATTGTAGTCACTGTGCGCCCAACAGCTGTTCAGAAGACGACAGAGAGCAGGAGGTCTCTTTATCCACACAAGCAAAGGATTTCAGACGTTACACTGTGTAAAGAGGAAATAATGAAAAACTGCTGCTTCACGTCTTTAAGCATTGCTTTTGTTCCCTTCCATTTTAAAAGATCATGTAGTGGCGGGGTGGAGTGGCGGTGGCGAATATGACACTCCTGCAGGGCACATCAATACGCACCCCTGCCATCTACTTCCCACCCCTCCTGGTAAACTATCAAGCCCTCTTTCATAAATAAGAGTGAAAGAAAACACATTTGGTGGTGTATAATAAGATGCAGTAATTAATGTCATCGATTCACATCTGTAAGGATACAGACTGGGGAGAAATGTGATTACTTTTATCACATTTCAAAACTTGGAGTTAGTTTCGGAGCCCTGTAACTCAGTTAGTGTTTGACTGTGGAGAGAGCGAGAGGGCTGCTCTTGCTCTGTGATTGATGAGCGCACACCGGGCAGGCTATTAAAAAAGCTGCAGCGTATTCCACAGACAATGGCAATAAACATATTCAGGGTGCTGAATTCAAAATGACTTATTTAGGGAGGGAAAATGTTTTTTTTTTTCTTTTTTTTGTTGCAACACCCATAACCATAAACCTTGGATTAATGGGGAATGCTGTGCTCACATTTAAATGTACAACTGCACAAACACACACACACACAGACACACATACGTACACATGTTTGGCATTGTTCGTTCGTATGTTAAGGGTGCTCTATTCCGAGCTCCATCATGATCGCCAAGGCCATTAGATAATTGAAACAATTAATTCTATATATCATGCACATCACACTGACGCACACTTGGACCACTGAGTCCATCCAGTGCGATTCTAATACCAAGCAAAGAAAATATTAAGTACAAGCTCCAGGGACTTTGAAAGGAATTATTTGGCAGTCAGTGCAGACATGTACCTATCTGGGAGTATGAAAAGGTTATGATTAAAAGAATGTTCAGCAGGGCGAGATGAATAATAGGCTCTTATTCAAAAGAAATGTCTTTGGAGATAGAGCAGGTGATTAGCAATACTGTTGATGCTTAGCAAAACGAGGCGAGTTGCAGGGTGGGGGAGAATGAGAGAAAGAGAAATCCACATTGTTACAAATGGATAATTTATAAATGTGCTGTATGTGCTGCTGTCTCCAGAGATGACAGACTGTATGTATCTGCAGCTTTCGCTAGACGAGAGTTTAACAGTAAAGTAATGATTATTTTGGCACAGACTAAATACAATATGCAGCTCAAATCAAATCAGAATCCTTGGACAAACATCTCATTTGATAAAGTTCTTTGAGCTTTGGTTTTGTCTCAGGGTTATACTGTTTCACTAAACCCAGAAACACACACACTGTACATACACACACACACACACATGCACACTCAGATCCAATAGCGGAAGTGTGCATGCATGTGTTATATGTGCGCCGACTGTGGGTACAGGTGCTCCATTATTCAAAGTATCTCCTTGGGCTTTAAAGCTCTGACAGAGAAGTAGACGAGGTTCCTCCCCACACACTCCCTTTCCTCAGCTCCCCCCTCTCCCCCCTCCCACCGCAAAAATATTACCAGAGCTTCCCCGGGGAGAAGGAGAGGGGAAACGTGATCTGGAAGAGAGGGGCGAATCCACCACAACAACAGCTGTTTCCAAATCACAACAACCTGGGGAAGGGTTGTGGGTTATATTTTATGGGTGGAGAGGGACCACGGATGTTCATTTATTTATCTCCACAGTCAGCGCTGAGGTGTGTGTGTGTGTGTGAGAGAGAGGGAGAGAGTGTGTGTGTGTGCGTGTGTGTGTGTGTGTGACAAGATCTGTCATGGCTCACTCTTTTCTTATACAGGAAGAAGGCCTAAGGCCACCGTGCACCAGTCACACTGCGGAATGCTAAGGCCCATAATGCCACAGCCATCAATGTATGCACAAATGATGAATATGTAAAAACAATCAATTTCATGCGTCGAAATATTATAATGAATGTACAGAGTATATGAATTCTTATTGAGTGGCGCTGGTGCCGTTTGCTTTCCTCTTCACTCGTTCTCCTAGATGCCACTTCTCCACGGGTACAATTATACTGAGAGCAATTTCATATTTCAAGTATGCAAATATCGATACTGTGTGGCCACAAACAGTCCATATACGGAAAATATGTAGGCTGCAGCATGGTAATCCTTTTGAAGTGTCGTGCTAGTACGCTGTTTAAAATCTAAATTAGCAAGCATGTGCGGAAGAACGGGCGTGCACACGAACTCACACCCGCTCACACAGACACAGACACAGAGGATCTAAATTAGCCTAATGGTTCTCAGTAGACCTAACACCAAACACACGTGCCTCTGGTGGGGTAAATGGTGGGGCATGGATCGGAGCTGAATACAAACACAACCATTAGCAGTTGGAGCCGGCTAATCTATGTCAGTGACCTTGGACAGGTGTTGGTGTCTACTCTCTCCTTGACTACACACTATCATTAATTTGGCTCTCACCTCCTTTACATGCAGAAAATTATAGCTCATCTGATATTATTTGCCCAGCCTTTACAGCCGTCGTGAGAATGCAAGAATGTGCTCTGTGTCGACTTGTGTTATTTTTCCTTGTCTTTGTTTTGTCTCACAGCATTTTAACCTCCGTCAGTGGCGCTGACTTGGATTCCAACCAAATAGCTGATACAGTGACAGATCAGTGTAATAACAGTTTCTGCCATTTGGAGACTGTTGTTTGTTGCTATTCCTGTTGTATTTGAAGATGTTTCCTGGGTGAGAGATCTGAGGGCTGTGGTGCACAACAACCTCTCACCAGGAGGATTCTCTGCCATCCTCTCCCTGCAATGTGGGCCTCCTTGCTCTTATTACCTGTCTATTGTATTTTTTTTTTTTTTTTCCGTCTCGCTACACCATCTGTCTGTCCTGTGCCTGTTAAATCACAGTTTGCCCACTCGTGCTGCCCCCTGCTTCGACTTCACCCTTGGCACTTTCCGTTCAGCTCTCAAAACCACGGAATAATATACAAGTCTGAGTCAACCCACCCCAAGTTCTTGGATCTTTGTCAAACAATACCGGAACAACAGCATGATTTGCTCTGTGCATGGCTCTTAGTAGTGTGCATCCTCTTGCTGTTGTTGAGGGAAGACAGCGAAGGCACAGACAGACTTGGAGAAAATGCCCTATCAATCTACAGGATATTAGCTGCGAGGCATCCGTTTAATACTGCCAGTGATGTAACCCTCTGTGCCAGTACGAGCAAGTCCTACGATAAATTAGTTCAGATCATGTGATTCTTTTTTACCTTATGATAATGCACTGTGTAGGCTGTGTGATCCCGAGCTTCAGATTTTCTCGTGGTGGGAGTGGTAGCATGGTGATTAAGACTGTTTGAGGGGTAGAGGGAGTCAGAAAACTGTGAGCCAGTTTGTTTTTCATGATTCAAAAGGGTTTAAAATCTGTCTAGAGGATAATTTTTGAATCCAAAGAAACCAGAGAGCTCAACCATCGCTCAGCTTAACTTAGCCTTAACTTAGCTAAATTATCACTTGCTGATGGTTAACCAGCTGAAGTTACATTTAACCAATTAAAAAAATGGACAATTTCATCGATAACGAACTAACTGGACTGGCTTATGTTTGTAGCTAATCATTGAAATGCCACCAAGAAGGTTTTGAAGCAGAAACACATGGACTGCGACACTACAACATATCTTGCCAAATGACTTTGCTCATCTAGTAGACTGAACCATCAATCTGTTAATTTATTATCTATCGATCGATTGAATTCGTGTATTCAACAGAAAACAATAGATACTAAAGCAGTGGCTCACAAGAAAAGCCAGACTATGAAGAAATAAGGGTAAACAAAAATGATTTATTCTGTTTGTTACCTGTCCAGCAGAAAATAATCAACTTTGGCATTGCTCTGCTGAACTGACTTGAATGTTTTAAGAAATGTGTTACCGCTTTATTTTACAGTTAGTAAAGTTACGGTCTAACTATGATGTAACTTGTTTGTAATTATGGGGTAATTAGAGGATAACAAAAACAAATTCTTGGGAACAAAGGGCTATCAACTTTCTAATTGTGAGGGACCCATGACCTACTTACTGGTTAATGAATCATATTCCTTTTGTTATGTTTTTATTTTGCAGTTTATTTTGTAGCCCACACACCCTTTAGTTACCTCGCAAACCATTGTGTCTGTTGGTAAGGTAAAACAATGACAATGTACTGTTACTTCTTCTGCTGCTCTATATTCCCTCAGTTCTATGTTCCCTCAGCCCAATGTTTTCTTGGCTCTATGTTCCCTCAGCACTGTTTACTCAGCCCTATGTTCCCACAGCTTTGTGTTCTCTCAGGTCTATGTTCCCTCAGCTCTACTCCCTCTAGTCTATGTTCCCTCAGTTTTGTTACTTCAACTGTGTCCTGCTCTATATTCCCTCACTTCTATGTTCCCTGAGTCCAGTGTCGTCATCTGATTCAAATGAGGAAATTCTGAGTTGGGTGCAGCTCTGGCAGCAGGAACAAGAAACATGCTTGAGCGTGGCTTTAATGATAGCTTTTAGGAGATAGGTAATTTGAGGTTTGTTGCTTGAATATTTGTTCAGGCTTCAGCACAAATATTTTACCATGCACCTGATTTTTCAGTCACATTTCTGCCATGATTCAGGTTTTGCATGCACCACCAAAATAAAAACACAATTGCCAAATCCTCCCTTGGTTCCATTTTCCCCCATTTTCTTTCCAACAATATTTCGAGGCTGGAATCAGAGAAAGAGTGAAACAGCACTTTCACCTCATCCAAGCCGAGTTGGCTGTGGATGAGAGAAAGGTGTGGGCGGTGAACACCTTGGCACCCCGACGTGATGGACCAAGGGGTGACATTTGCCAAACCGTCGACCGGTTGGCAGAGTCATTCTAATCAGTTTAGGAGCTGGTTTCTAAGCTGGCATGAGATTCTTGGGTAATCACAGACAAAATTATCCCAAAAAAAAAAAAAAAAACACTTTAATTATACTTGGTTAATTGTACTATAAATAACCTGGTATCAAGCTACCTGAGAGAGAAGGTGGGTGGGATGTGCAATTCTCCCCAAAAGATCATTCAATTTAACTTATCAATTTGAAGACTAATTTACTGTCATTACATCTCATTAACCTTTAATTTATCACTACGGAAACAGATGTTATGGTAAATAACTTTTTTTACCAGGCTATTATTGATTTGTTTAGTTGCTGAAAAAACAATAACACATTGCATCAGATGGCAGTATGAAGTATGAAGTAATGTATAAGTTCATAATTGTTCATTATTCTGAAAGCATCCTGGAAACATAAAAAATCTATTATTTAGCATCATATTAGGTTATTTAGATATTTAAAGGTTGGCACTGGTATATTTTTTTATAGGAACATATTAAAGTGATTTGATAATTTAGGTGGAATTATTGTTAATTTATTTTAAAAATCATGCACATTTACTGGGAATTGAGTGCAGACTGCAGATTTGTAACTGCATGTTAATAATAATTTAGAGTAATAATGTGAAATTTGTGATATAAGTTATGTCGTTTTGTAGAGAGAAACTGGCCACTTATGAAAGTGCCATTTATGTGACTGCTCTACTACAATTCACTCTTTTGACCATTTGCTCATTTCTCATTTTTGGTTAAAGTAAACAAATCATTAATTGCAACTAAACGATTAGGTTATGCTCTACATCTGATACCTTTGCTGTTTTATTGCTAATTACTGTGTCCTTAAATTTGAATTAGCAAAAAATTTCAAGTCACTGAACCATAATGACAGCCTCTTGATTTGCGACCAAGACTTTTTAAAGTTGTGATTTAAAGATCCTTTATTCAAAGATCAGCTGGCAGGTTAAAAGTCCTAAATTATTTGTCAATAACCTGTTATTTGATTCGTGAAATCTTAAATGATCACTTTCTGTTGACATTCTACAGAATATTGAGCTTGTGTATCCTGTGAGCCTCACTTCATTGCTTCGGGTGTTGTGCCTCATCATTGCCAAAAACTTGTCATGTTTATCATCGGCTTCTCCAGATACAAAGCAAACACTAAAAGCTGCAACTTAAACCACCCTCGATTCACTTTTTGCTTTAGTAGATGGTAGGAAATTTTAAGAAACTGTGATAAGGCACCCTAACATATGAATTGGCCTTTATAGGGCAAGCTAATCCCAACTATTTCTCATAATTGTAGCATACAAACATTGTATAAATAACTGCAGAACTTGTAAAAAGCTCCGTTTTATGTTTTTAAAAAAGTGATTTCGAGTAATTGCTGATATTAAAAAGGTCACGTCGTGTCACTGCCATCAAAATGTAGCTATCAGGGTTCCCTCCAGGGTTATTAGTGCAGGATGAGACAAGAGAGGGTGATTTCACGTGGCCTGTTCTTTTGAAAAGAATAGACTTTTAAATGTGGCCAGGACATGATTTTTCTTCATAGGTCTGCCAAGAGTTATCATAGATTTACATCTATATGTTCTGAGATAGATAGATAGATAGATAGATAGATAGATAGATAGATAGATAGATAGATAGATAGAGGTTTTATTGTACTGTACTATACTTAACACAGGCCTAATTTAACTGATTGATATTAGAAAATGGCATTGTGCAATGGTGATGTGAAAAGTGTGTGTTGCCCTGTTAGACAGTGTTATATCGATCTCATTTCAGAATAAACAGCTACAAACTGGAGGTTAACCTCTGCCGTGACAGCCTGCTCTCACACTAAGATGGAAAGATTTCAAAATAAAGGGATCACTTTATCCTAATAATGAGGCTAGAATGGAAAAGATCTTGGTAATACAAGAGTACCTGATGTTTTGTTTTGTTTTGTTTTGTTTTGTGTTTTCCAAGATGAATGCAATACATTTCCATGCCCTGTTTTCCTCACCAGCATGCGGAGGGTTTTCAGAACTGTAAATCTAAACAGTGCAGAAATAATTTGGATATGATGACCTTTACTGACTTCCCTTAACCTATTTGTCATTTTCTTCACTCGCCATCTCTATTCCTCCCCTATCTATTTACTTCTCTCTCTCTCTCTCTCTCTCTCTCTCTCTGCAGCCCTCTCAGGCTTTCCCTCATTCATCTAAAAAAAATGTTGCTGTCAAACTTAATTCAAAAACAAATCTAAAAAAGCCGACCTAAAATTATGGATTTAACCTGGTTGCCATGTGCTGTATGCTAACTTTTCTGTCAGTTAAAGCCTGAATTTCTCCTCCCACAACTGTGCCATGGGCTTTGTTTATTGCTTAATATCTATACATGCACTGTTGATTTTACAAATATTTTCAGATAAGTGTTTTCTTGTGACACTTCCCGGCTGTTAATGCACATGTCTATTCTGTTCATGTCATTTTACTCAGTTCAGTCCAGTGTTTTTTTCTGTATTTAATCTGTGCTATTGCTTCTGCAGTTGTCATCTTCCCACAAAGAACATTTGTTATAAACAGAGGATTCAAAAATTTGTGTCATTATTTGATCCGTCTTAAAAATGCTCATCTTCAGTGCACAACAACATGACTGGATTTATGTTTCCAGTGCTATTAGCATTATCACTATCCAGCAAGACTAGTAAAAACTAGTAAGACAACAACTATGCAAACCCAAATAATAATACTGTCAGTATATATCAGGTATGTAACTTCTAGTCTCATGTTAACTGTGCTTGTATGAAGGGTATATTTACACTATTTATACTACGACATGCAACTTTGTGCCTTGAGGCAGTGAAGTGTATTGTTAGTTCCACCCTCCTCCTTCTCAAATAGGCAAGTTCCCAAACACTTTTCACACATCTTGATGAGCTGTCTACCTTGAAATGGCATCGAGCCTAAAATTGATGTAAACAGTATCTGTAAAGCATCCACAGGTGACTAAAAAGATAATGGTGAAGGCAGGGGTTCTGCAGTTTAAGAAAAGTGTTGCAGGTCGAGCTTCCTCCTCACTCCTTTTACCTCACTGTTGTTGTTGTTGTTGTTGCTACTTCATCCCTGCACCCTAGCCACTGGCTACATCTTGACCTTGACAGACACAGCCAGCTCACCAGTGGTAATGCATCAGCTTGACCATGGTATACACCCCAAAATATCCTGAATATTACTGAAAAGCAAATGTCAGGTAGACAAAGAGCTTTAGGCACATAAACACAGGGTCACAAACAAACTCAGACTGATAATATTTAATTTATATATATTTTTTCATTTATTATTTAAATAAAGAAACATTGCATACTGCATCACGTCACAGCTAAATAATGTTCACCTCCAAATGCTTGCAGAGGTTTGGTGCAGATGCAATTTATGGCTTT
>OMLB01016966.1:8066-37107 GCA_900302555.1 Myripristis jacobus
GTGTGTGTGTGTGTGTGTGTGTGTGTGTGTGTGTGTGTGTGGTTGTGTGTGTGGGTTCGTGTGTGCATTTTAGAGACCATCACTGCCTTGTCATTATTAGGGCTCTACAGGCCCTTACTTAGGTTTTTCTTCCTTTGCACCCTTTTCATTTGTAGTCTTCACACCAGCCTCCCCCCACCTCACAGTTGGAATTTAGAGGTGAGGTCTTCCAGCTCTCATCTCCATCCATTATTCATTTAGAGAGATGCAGGCGCCTATCCTGCCAGGATGGGGAAATGGAGAATGAAGACTAAACACGCGAGGATGTAGTGGACAGTCATGCTGCTATATGTGTGTGAAACTTAACTGCCAGACAAAGGGCCTGAGCCAGGATGGCTCCTGCACCAGTGGGAATATAACAGTATTTGTGATGACAACATATTTATAAAGGAGATTATGTTGCATGTGATTGGCTGCTATCACTTTCATTACACAATCCCTTAATCTTATCATCTAAACCAAACAGAAGGATGGTTTCTCATCTCAGCTTGGTGGAAAAGTCTTTCTCATGCACAGTGGTGCTGGTCTTTTGTGTTGTTTATTTTTACTCTGTCTGTTATGCTCTGTATCAAAAGGAGTTTCTCTCAGGCTGCCCTTCAATGCTTCTGATGCAGAATAAAGAGCAGTAGCATCTCAAAAACAGGCAGCAGAGCGGAAGTAACACAAGACACTGTTTTCCTTTCGTAGCAACACCTCCCCCGGCAAACATATTTTGCCATTAGCCAAAGGAAAAAAAAAATACAGATATAAAGGGATAGAGACAGAGTGGAGATAGTGGGAGGGAGAGAGAAAGAAGGGGAAGACTGAGAAGAGAGGAAAAAAGAGAGAAAGCGAGAAATACTCTTCTTTTTTTTTTTGGTCAGTGCTACAGGGATATTTAAAATCATGAAAACACCTGAATCAGTGCTCATGAACTATTTTGGTTTACTTACACGTCATGGTTGACTTTATATGGCCACAGGACATGATGCATGGCCAGTATTCTTATTCCAAGAAGCTATTGCTCTTATCACAGACAGGTAAATAAAGTCATATTTATTTGTTTAGCTGGCCGCGCTATGGTGCAAATAAAATACTGTCAGAACTCCACACAATAGCTATAGGAGACAGGGAAAGCTAAAGGGATGAACATGATATGACTCTGAGAGGGGAGGGGTGAGGGCTTGAGGGTGCATTAGTAAGAAACACTGAAACATTAAATGCATAGGAAATTCGCCCCAAAATAACAGTGACAGTAGGACAATAAATACTGTTATTGAGGCATGGCAATACTGAGAACACAACTGTGACCTTACCAAGCGCAGACATGCTCTGACTGCATAGGCATAATGTTCTGCACACTAGTTACAGGGACTAAGTGTCTAACAATAAATCCAACAGGTTCTGCACTTCAATTAAGACTATAGTAGTGATAGCAGTAAGTTAGAAAACAGCAACATTAAATCAAATTCCAAACCAAAGATCATAGAATAAATTCGTATAGCAAAAAGAGGAATGTGTGTGACCATGTAAGATAATAACATGGAGAAGGAAAGTAACATGTAAACGTTAACAAATAAATATTAAAATAAATATGTGCAGAGTAGCTGTTATGATGCACATTTCTACTGTTGTGTGAAAACCTTGTAAGTTTCATTTGAGTCTTTTTCATTTTATTACTTAAATTTCAACATACAATAACCGATTAAAGGAGGCTTCATTGCCACTGGGCCTACAAAGTTTCTTCAAAATACATCCCGTTATTTAAAAAAAAAAAAAAAAATGCTGTGATGGCATTTTTTTTCTTAATTGCAGACATTTTGGAAATGTAAGGCTTTCATCTGACAGCAGAAATGTACAACATGTAAGGCTGTAATATTTATGTAAATAAGTAAACAGTGTTATGTGCTTTTTTTCAGCTGGGTTGGTTTTCACAATCCCAGCCCTACTCCATCCCATTTTGCTTACGGTGCACTGAAAAAGATTCAAGAATATCAGTTTTGTTAGCGAACAGTAAAAATCTCTTCATATAGAATGTGAAACTAAGGTAAACGTACTCCCCAGACTGCATGGTGATTTTTGTGTTTGTCTGATGCACAAAGCCCTTTTTTTCAGGACATGAATTCAATTGACGGAAATGTTCTGACCATGTAAAGTGCACTTAATGACAAACTTGTACGAGTTAATTTATGATTTGAGCACTTGGCTTTTAGAAATGCACTGCCTCTGTTCAAACAAAGGTGGGTTTGAGGTCCTCTTTGAAGACCACAGGGTGTGGCGAGCGGTAAAGGCTGCTGTAGCCTCCGTACTCGCTGTCTGAGGAGTCTGAGGAGCTGTCTGAGGACATGAACGAGCCCCGCTGCAGACAGGAGTCACAGAAGGGATGGTGGTAGTAGCAGTAGTCTGTCGAGCTGCTTGAGTCTGAGTCCCAGTACCCAAAGGAGTCATGTCTAACATGTCTACGGAGCTGCCTGTCCTCATCACCCGCTTCCACATCCGTCGGAGCCAAGCGGCCATGTCCTGAGCACCGTGCGATCGAGCATCTGTGGGGCCTCGAAGCACACCTCCTGCCTCTTCTCATCGCTTGGTGACCCCCCGCCTCCTCTTCCTCCTCCTCCTCCTCTTCCTCCTCCAAGTCACTGTTCCCAAGATGGAGAGGAGTGCTGTCCAAAGTGGCCTCCTCCGATGTTTTAGAGGTGTTTTTGCTTGGATTCTGAGGCCTGTGAGTGTCACTCCTCTTCCCCGAAATGGGAAGCTCCAAGCCTGGGTAGAAGCAGGGAGGAGACAAGCCTCCTCTGGCGGAGTGGAAGGGAGGCCGGCGTTTCCTCATTGCGTAAGGCGAGATGCTGGGGTAGCGGAAGAGGACAGGAGGATGAGGGGAGCGTGGTGTATGCAGGGAGAGAGGGGAAAGGGCCGAGGATTCAGCAAAGTTGGGTTGAGAGGGTCTTCGGGGTGTCTGGCTCTGATTGGGAGAGCGGAGGGCAGTTTCCATGGCTGCATCTACGCTCAACTCTTGGAGAATCTCCTGCAGCTGCTCGCTACTGACAAACCCCACCGGCATGACACTCGACCCCAGGTCACCATTATAGCCTGACGTGTCTGTCTGAGATGGGCTCAAGACTCCAAGGGAACATGGGGAAGTGGCATAGTTGGACCGAGGTATGGGTGTGGTACCTCCTGCTATTTTGGTCCCTGTCCTGGGTAAATCTGACGACGGTGAGGATACAGGCTGCTTCACATCCTCACCTGTTCTGGACTCCCCTGATTTATTCCCTATAGGACCTGCCTGGGAGACGCTCCTCTGAGTCAAACCCACAGACACATCACATGGGAGAGGCGTGGAAGCAGCGATGGTGGTTGTGGAGAGAGGAGCAGGGTGAGGTTCAGAGAAAAGTGGAATGTCAGATGAAGCAGTTGCTGTAGTCGGGTGAGCGGCGGAGAGGAGGGATTCTGTCTCTCTCTGAGGTAGGGGAGAGGAGGGGCACTCCGACGGCACCACTGTGGTCTGAGTGGACGAGGAGTTGAGGTTGGTGGAGGAGGAGTCCATCTCGCGCTCGTCATGGGGCTGGCTGGCAGACATGAGGCGCAGGAGTTTGTCCTTGGCGTTGTTCACCTGCTCCTGCAGACTGTCGATCACAGCATTCTTCTAAAAAAACATAACAACCAAGATGAGCGTGAACACATGGGGATTCCCAGAGTTACGTTCAGCTGTAGAGAAATCTATTTGTGATTTAGGTTGCTTATGCTAGTCTCCTGAGTTTGGATGATTCAGACTAAATTAAGCTGACATTAACAAGTCTCTTTCAAAGCTAGAAAGGGAAGAAGTGTAGAGCTGTAAGCCCACTTACCTTTGGCCTACTTCTGTGCAGGCTACTGTACATTGTTCACTGTCATGGATTATCTATCTTGATGATGATGATGTTAGATGTTTTTGATAATTACAACAAAAAAAATCACTATCCTTTTGAAGGGTAGGATCAGCATGCATAAATTCTAGACCTAGGTTCATAAGAGCAGCTATTTTCTAAGATCCTCATTTTAAAGGAAGTGAAAGAGTTATATATTACCTCATTGAGCAACTTCTTCATGGAGTTGTTCTCCCCCAGCAGGTAGTAGATCTCATCCTGGCTGTAGACAGAAGGCTGGCTCTTACTGGGACTGCTGAAATACTTGGCCATCTGACTGGGGTTGTTGTGGTCCTCTTCAAACTGCCGCCACTGGGTCAGCTGCAAGTGTGTGTAAATGAGGGAGTTAAAAATATATTACTCTACTTTGCAGATATAAATATAATGTAGAATAAAGGAGGTTTCCAACACCGTGGCCTTGGACCACATCAGCACATCACCAGGTGTGTGTTTCAGTATAATGCTCATTGTTAAAAAATTTCCATCCTTTCCGCTGGAGATGCATTCCTTAATCGTAACATAAGCCCACCACCAGCCTCTTACAGAGTCATAAATTTGTTGGCACTGCCTACAATGTGTTGACTCATGAGCAACTTATGCGTGACTCACACTCCACTATTAGACATGGGAAACTTACACGCACACGGAACACTAAGGTGTGGGCGCCGCAATCCGTCATATAAGTTACTAAGCTTGTCAAAACAGAGAGAGAAACTCATATGACTGTCTATCTGTCATACATCTGTCAATCCACAGTTTGTCTGTCTGACTGAATGTCTCTATTTGTAATGTTGATTCCCAGACACAGCATCCTCTCAGTGAGCAGGCATGTGGCTGCAAACAGTGGCATCTCTGTGTCCTACACAAAATGATTGTGTGAGAAGTTCTGTCTCAGAAATAAAATCCCCCTCCCTCGCATTCTCTGCTCAAGGGATGTTACACAAAACTGTTCCACTGTTGTCACTAGAAACATGGAGATGTCAGGGGCCATTTCCTCACCAGGCCTTCTGTCTCACCTGAGGTACAAACAGCAGGCAGTTGGTGGCCAGTGTGCAGATGAAGATGGCTCCAGCCACCGTGCTGTACACCAGGTTGGGCCAGGCCTGCAGGAAGACAGACACAGGAACAGCCACGGCCGAGGACAGGGTGACCAAGCTGACCGCTGTTATGATGGTGGGCGACTGGTTGACCGGAGGGTGGCTGACGTTGGAGGTCAGCCCAGCCAGATAGGTGCCATAGAGCAGGAGACAACCCTAGAGAGGGATGTAGAGAGAAGCTTAAGTAAAATTTAAAGTAAAAGTACAGCATAAATCACAACGGAAATGTTCTGTTTCGAAAGTTTCCACTGAAAACGAAAACAGGTTAGTCAAAGTTCCAATCTGCGGTCTATGTTAATAAGTGCCTCTTTCTGGAAATGCTGTTTTGACAATGTAAGACAAACTGATTACAGTGCCAATGCCTGGATACCTTCTCTGTGAATATGGATGGATTCTCCTGTTAACAAATGTTAGCACTACCATTAAATGAAATGAATCTGCCCGTATAATACATCCAAAAATCTATGTTTCATCCATTGTGGGCAGAGTAGTTACAGAGAGTAACTTAAGAGTAACTTAAGGCAAGAACTGAATCGGTTGTTTGGTTTCTATCTCTGAGTTACAGTAGTAGTAGTAACACAGAACTTCTCTTTACAGAGTTTGACTCTCACACATCATTCTTTCTATACTGGAAAAGGTCAGTTTCATGCTTTTATATTAAACACATAGATCACACGAAACAATACAGGACAGATGAAATGTGATATCATAGCAAGAACAAAAAATAACCGTTTTATCATTACAATTGAACAAAGCAGAAATTACTTACTTTCATGGTGGCAATAATGATAACCCACAGATCTGAGTATACGGAGGAGCAGGAGTTCATCTGAGACAAAGTGTAGGAAACATCTTTCTCCACCACCTAGACCAACAGAAACAATACACTGAGAAGTGAGAGGAAACCCAAATCTTTGGATACAGCATCAACACAAACCCATGTCTATTACTGATTCTGTACTAAGACAGCCGTCCAAGGAATTTGTGATTTTTTTTTTGTAGCCAAATTACAAGATAACATAAGGACTTGAAATTATCTGCAATCACCATGACATCCAAATTTCCATATTTCACAGCAATAAATACTCTGATCAACAAATTTGATAACAGGCAAAGAATTGCAAATCTGCCCTCTGACTCCTTTTATTTCCAAATCCTCACACGTTGTTCTGTAAGTAAATAAAAGTGTAATTTTGAGAAAGCCTACTATAACACTCCTAAGTGCCCAGTGGATTACCTTGACAACAGCTCCTACAGACCGTGCACACCTGATGGGGTCTGTGAGGTTCCAGGCGGTGAGGACCAGCATGTCGACCAGGATCAGCAGAGCCACCATGCCCATCAGCTGGATGTCTCGGATGATCTGAGGCAGACAACCGCACAAGAACACAACAGATTTGTACGTTATATTGCAGGCAGAATGTTCCTCCACGTGCAGCAACAACAATCATTCAGTCTCATATTCAGCGTAAAAATCTTGTTTGTCTGAAAACTGCCTTATTCTACCTTGTGTCAACATATTTATACCTGTTACCAGAAAAAAAAATCCTGGCACAAGTGAAACTGTACTGGATGTAAGTGGGACTGTCTCATCTCACTTGTAGATTTTTGCTCTTATTATGAGAAAAAAACAGAGACTGAATGACTCCAGCCTTTCTGACCCTGAAAACAAGCAGGTATGGAAAAATAGATGGTTGGATATTGCTGTTATAATCAGAGTCCTAATCAGAATGAATTTAGCTGGCCAAGGAAATTTGCACATACAAATAATATGAAACCTATACTGTGTTGCTTATGTAGGACACATGAAAATAGCATATAAAGTCACCAGTACAGGTTTATAGAATATGTCTCCTCTAGAAGCACTACATAAAAGAAGTATATGAGTAGTGCATAAAAATTAAAAATCCAAATTCATAAAACAGGTCTTGTCGATCCTTGCCATTGGAACCTGACCACCGTGGCAGCAGGCTATGCAAATCAGTAAAAAAAAGAGGGAATAAATAGAAATATACACAAATCAGTGCATCACCACTTAAAAGGTCAGTTATGCATCTGCTGTTTATGTATTTTGTTCTCCAATACTTTTTCTCACTCTCCTTACTCAGCTCTAATTAGTTTATACTGTAGCTGGGTTATATCCAAATGATATATATATATAACACCGCCCACAATGTGAGTCTGACCACCAGACAAATTACTGAGGCCCCTAAAAATATGATAAAAAAATGCACTTAATGCAACCTGGGTGACAAATGTAAGCAGGTCAAAGACTTTGTATGATGGAGACACACAAACCACCATCAGGAGGCCATGCTTACCACTCTCTTGTCGGGCACCCGCTGAGTGAACACTCTGTAGAGTCTCCATGTCTTCCCCAAAATAGGCCCGAACACCAGAGTACTGCCTATACACAGAGTCCACATCCGAGCCTAGGGAGAAAACATACTTATTTTAAAATTTAGATAGTTGGTTATTTATCAATCGGTGAAGTAAAACCAGCGTCCTTACACTTAGACAACAGTGGTTTAACAAACATGATGTCTTACTTGTAGCGCCGCTC
Organism: Myripristis jacobus; assembly: GCA_900302555.1. Taxonomy (NCBI): domain Eukaryota; kingdom Metazoa; phylum Chordata; class Actinopteri; order Holocentriformes; family Holocentridae; genus Myripristis; species Myripristis jacobus. Next base: position 15,650 of record OMLB01016966.1, read on the forward strand.
TAGATGCTCCACCTTGCGCGTGCGTTTGTTCATCAATCGCGAACAGAAAGCCACTGCTGTAGGTGAGGACACTTCCAAGCAGAGTCAGCACATTCAGGTTGGGACTGGACATCTTCACTATCCTGATAAACAACACACACACACACACACATATACACAGAGAATTGATTTATTATAGTCAGGGTGTGTTTGTGTGCGAGTGTGCGTCAGATGAGAAGGTGTCTCTGTGCACCCCACCTGTTGTTTTTGAAGCGCAGGGTGAAGAGGAGGAAGCAGAATGCCAGCAGGATGCCACAGGACAGCAGCGTCCAGACCACCGCGCACAACACTGGGGATAGAGATCTCCGTGGTAGCTCCACTGCCATCTGTACACACACACACACACACACACACACATACACGCACACACAGATCCCATTTAAAATATTACAGAAATAGCTTCTATACGCCTTCATGGCTTGATGTAATGAATATGTATTGTCAACTTTTGTAGGTCTGTTTGTGATTCTCTCTAGATTGTCTAGGTTATGCATGATTCTGAGATGATTTTGTGAATGATATGAGTAAAGCTGCAATGGGAGGAAGAAGCAGTAAACAGGCTTTATCTAATGAGGCAAAACTTTATTGAGGCAAACACAGCAACAAAGGTCACACAGGAATTGTGCTCGTCATGAGAGAAACGCTGAACACAAGATAAAAAGCTACGCAGAGTAAGTAGAGGGAAGCTCTGAGACGTCAGATGTTGACAGGGGTGATGATCAGAGGGGCCGAGTTCACCCCGCCGTGATTGCGCCTGGGGTTAAAGTAGGGATAGAGTCTTTCACTGAAAGAGTATCCAGTGAACGAGTAGATATGAGAGCCTGCTTCCACGCTGTAAAAAGAGACCTGACCCCACTCCAGGTCTACATACACTCCGACTTTCTGGGGCTTCTCTACCAAGGGCAGGGGGATGGGAGGGCTGGTCAGAGCCCAGTAGTCCTTGCCATTTCTAAGCCCCAAAGTCCAGTAGCCTCCTTCAGGGTTAAGTATGTTCCCTCCTTTCCTGTTCACAGATTCCTGTCCCACTCCGATATCCCACTCCGTCTTTCCTTTCACCTGGACTTCATAGTAGAACCTGCCAAAGGAGAAACCCTCCTTTCCCAAAACACTAATACCAGGGTAGAACCTCTCTGGGTTGTCCGGCAGGTTCAGTGCTACATCACCATGATGGACCTGTTTCCTGTTGCCGGATAGCACCAGTTTGGGGTGAGCCGTGTCGGGGTCCAGAGTTACATCCACGGCACACCGCTGGACCCTCTGAAATTCTGTCTCACACAGCGTCTTCACCTCAGCCTTTATGATCCCCTCCAGCTGAGATCCTGCTCTCCGGGCTGCCCTCCTCACTGTGCCCACATGTACAACACTCTCCACACTGGTGTCAGACCAGTCCTTGGTGGCTGGTGGTGTGGAAAGAAACGGGAAGCTCTGGAGGAGGTAGAGGTGGTCCTGTGTGTGCGAGAGCTGCTCCAGCTCAGTGCTCCTGCTCCTAAGCTGGTCAACCTCCTGCTCCAGTTCCATGACAAGCCCCTCGGCCCTCCTCTCTATTTCCTTCTGCCTCCCTTCAATGACCTCCGCCACCTCAGCTTGGCCTCTCTGGATGGAGCAGAGCAGCTTAGTAAAAACCTGCAAGCTGTCCTCGACCTCTTGTTCTGTGTTCCCTCTGCTCACTTGCACAGCATTTTTGATTTCTGTGACTTTCTTCAGCCGGTCTTGGATCATCTGTTGTACCACAGCCTCTATCCTCTCCATCTCAGCTCTCCTCTCTCGGCTCTCATCCTCTATAGGAACAGTGTGGTGGTCCTTGTGGTCCTTCTTGATGCAGATCTGGCACACATACATCTGGTCAGTGTTACAGAACGAGACCAGCAGTTTCTCGTGCTTCTTGCACACCCTGTCTTGCATATTCATCACGGGTTTGATCAGACGGTGCTTCCTAAATGTGCCTAGCACCTGGTGGGGCTCCAGGTGAGTCTCACAATAGGAGGCCAAACAGTCCAGACAGGATTTCAGAGCCTTGACCCTCTTCCCATTGCACACGTCGCATGAAACTTCTCCATACAGCGCGGAGAGTTGAGATGTGGGTGGGTCCGCGGCACTAAACGCCATCTCACTTTTCTCTTTCATTTCCACTGACCTCTTGAACTGAGAAGCCACCTCTAATATGAAGGTGTTGACTTTGAGGTCAGGTCTCCTGTAGAACTTATGCTTGCACATGGGGCACTGCGGCAGTTTAGTGCTGTGCCAGTATCCCTGTATGCAGTCCCTGCAGTAGTTGTGCCCACAAGGAGTTGAGACCGGTTGAGTGAACACATCCAAACAGATGGGGCAAAGAAACTGCTCCTCAGACAGCAGGCTGCCAGCAGAAGCCATATCTGGGAAGATATCCAGAAATAAATGCAGATGGGATTTTATGGAATAAGTTGGCTACAGTCCCTAAGCTGTATTTTGTTTCCCTCTAGTAGATCATTAGGCTTAGGAACAGTTGTGCCTAGTGAGCTGTGTGTGTCCACGAATAGCAACAAATGTATGGTGTTACATTTCATCAAAGGATATTTCATTTTAGCAAACAACGGGAAGTTTTGATGTCCACTAATCGAGTTCAACAGACATTAACCAGGCTTTGTGGGGACAAAGTCATTACATAATATGCATTATCATAAAACAAAAACAAAACAGAATCTGAAACACAATGCAGCTCACGGCTTCTGTACCCTTACTGAACGACTAGCTGAACTTTTGAGAGGTATGGATGCATAAATAAACACTCAGCAGTACAAAAGAAATCAAAGAAACTCAACTCACCTGATTCTAGATGGTATATCGTGGAGAAATGTACAGTGAGGAGGTCTGTGGGAGACAGTGTTTGTGTTGTGTTCCCTCACACAGTGTTAGATTCTCCACTACTTTAGTTTCTATTTAGAAAGTCACATTAAACCGCTTGCAGTTGCCTCATGTTGCCGGACTGCCTGCTTACACTCCTCTTAAAGGGAACAGTGCCGGTACTATTCATAGCCTCACTAGACCTTTGCCCTAATATTTCTCCACTATTTAATTGACTCCTCAAGCAATAAATTACACGTCTCTACGTTCTTCTAGATATGTTTTTTGTTTTTGTTTTTGGGAGTGTGAGGAAGTTATGTCCCAGCTGTCTGGCAACATAGCTCATGTACCAAGGTTTCATAAGGTAAAGAAACACTGTCATCCATCATTATATCAGAGAGAATATTATGTGATTCAGTCTTGTGCCATCAATGTGCTTGTTAATGTCCCTTGTATCAAACAGTGTCAAGATGATAGATCGAATATTCCATTAAAATGGTACTGCATAGCCATACTAGACCATATTGAATATCCTCTCACCCTTTAACCTTTTAAAGGGCCAAAAATATTTTGTGATGGGGCCCCCATCCCACACTGGAATCCCATGCTGTCATTTTTCTCATAAAATATATTTGCCAACATGTGTGCTTGCAGGAGTTTGAGTATATGTTAGTATTGTGTTCATGTGCACTGAATATGAATATGAATATGAATATGAATATGAATATGAATATGAATATGAATATGAATATGAATATGTGTTACGTCTTGGGGAGTAACGAGTTACATGTAACTAGTTACAAGTAATTAAATTAAAATAAATGATAATCAAATCAAATCAAATGTTGGCGGTTTAATCAAAATGTTGGAGATTACATAGAGGTTATAGCCAAATAAATTATTTTCAGTAAAAAATTTATTTGTAGAATATAACATTCATTCTGTTGCTTTGCATCTTTTCACCATGCAGCCATGTCTTCTTTGGGTGTATTTTCAGACAACGTGGGTCAACAAAGCCATTGGGACAAATGTAAATACTTTTTAACAGAGTAACTAGTAACTAGTAACTCACCCACTAGTTCCTAGTGGGTGAGAAGAGATGAAATAGAGAAGGTGGCAACCATATGATGCTCAAAACAAAATGTATGATGTTTTCTCTGCCTGCTATTATTGAACCTCAACATGAAGAACAGGTGTGTGTTTGTTTGTGTTTGTGTTAGTATGTGGGGGAAAGTGTGTGAGAGTTTACCATGCTGAGAGTGCATAGTCTCTGCAGTATGTCCAGGCCCTCCTGCTTGTTGACTCCTGAGTGGATGAAGCAAAGCTGGGAGTCGCACTGGGAGCTGCAGTTCAGCTCAGACAACATGATTGGCTCCAGTCTGTCTACTTTCACAAACACATCCTGAGGAACAAACAAATAAACAAACACATGAAAATGAAAGACTAAACAAAGTCACTTTTTTGTTGTTCAGACAAACCAGCAAATCCATCATCCCTACTTTGACTTGCATATTTTTGCAGCACCTCTATCTCAATATGTAGATTATTCACTAAACTCTGGAAGCGGAAGACACTGGGGTCCAAGGGGAATCCATTTATCTTCAGTCCTGCTACAATTTCTGGATCAACAACACATGCAAGACTCACAGCCACCACAGTGTGGTGCTCTCACATATTTCCCTGCTGGTAGGAGTGATGGAGGCATGGATGTGTCTTTGCACTGCAGTGATATTACACAGGGGTAGAACAAACAGGAAATTATTGTTAATATTTTACATGTGATAAATAGAAAATGCCACCTTTAAGGCAAACACAACAGACACAAATGTTACAATGAGACTTCCTACCTAAAGCCTCCGATCAATCCGATACATAGTGCCAAGTCAGCTTCACCGCAAAATAAACGGAGCTGCCAGGACTTGGCTTGTGCAGCAGGAAACCTGTGCGCCTCTGCTTATCCTCAATTTCCACTAACATGACATCACAGAGGTGAACCACCCAATACTAGATCACCCTCGAGAGAGAGAGAGGAGAGAGAGAGAGAGAGAAGCTATCATTCCTAGTTTTCCCTGAGGACCTTAAGAACTGAAACCAGCTATAATGAAAGCCTTCCAAGATTCAAGACATAAACTTTCAAAATGATCCCTAAACAATATTTGTCAATCTGCCACAGACGGTTGAGGCATTTTTATGAGACTGCCCGTGCTGCACTGACATGTTACATTTCTAATTGTTCACCACAGAATCACTTGACAGTCTGAGATGGGACTTCTACAGACTCTCGGTTGTGCTGTGACTCATTTATATGTTGCATGTAAGGTGTACATGAGTGTAGCTGTTAGGATTTGGTATAGTTAGCCCCCTTTCCAGACAGGTGTGTGTTTACATGAGTAGCGTTTTACTGGGAATCACATGCCTAGTCACTGTCTGTGAGATGACTAAGTTAGCTCTAGGGCTTTGGGATGGGTTGACGATGGGATTCTGTCAAACCAGAGTAAGAAATCAACTGTCTGAATTAGGTCGTTCAAAACAAATCAAACTTGTAACCAAGATTATGGTTTGATTCAGGGATGGCAAGTAGACAGGACGTCTCTATGAGGACGTTCCATAAATTAATCACCATATAAGCTGTTTGAATGTCCTTATAGATGCAGGTAATGACGCAAAGTGCAGTGACCTATTTCCAAAAATTAATAGCCTGGCGGTGTCAACAGAACAATGAGTCTCTCCGGGAAGCATATCTGGGAAATGTCTGGAGTTCCTGCTTCACGTCTTTTCGTCACTTTCCAAGTTTAGATCACAGTTGTACTGCTTCCCACAGGAAAAACGGTGGAGGGAGGCATTTCCGCCAGTTTTTCAAATTCCTGTCTCTATGGGTTGCAACTTGGCAGCAAATCCCGCCACCCTGCAGAGGTCAGCAGAGGTGGGTCAACATCCAGCCAGGGGGGTCACTGCGTAGGCACCAAGAACAGGGCCCATCCCCAGGTCTGACTCGCCTTTATGGACATGTTTTGACAGTTCAGGGTAGTCATGAGGAGTGTCTTTGTCTTTTGAAGTCCTGAAAGCTAACCGCAAGTAATTCCTGAGCTACCTGTGGCCTTGGGAAAAGACAGCCAAAATGTGTCAGCTAAATCTAGGGCGGGCCAACAACCTGTAAAGCTTACCTTTCACTTGTTGATTTGCCCGTGGGCCTGTCTTTAAACTGAAGCTCATCTTACTTTCATTTATTTAAGTATCATGCACATCCTATAGTGGCCCTGCCATTACTGTCAGGCCTCCAGGCTCACAGACCCAGACTCGAGGCTTAAATTGCCCTTACAATACGTCTTTCATAAAAATGGAGTTAAATCTATTCATAGTGCTGTCAATCTCTCGGCCTCTCTTTCAAGATTAGAGCGGCGTAACGACGGGTGCCGCTGGCTCACCGCACATGCAAACTTACACCCCGTTCAGGGCCAATATTGAAACATTCCTGCCCAGCCAGTAATCCGGTTAGCACCTCATTCTATAAGCTGATCACAAGTGAGAATGCAATCATTGGCGCTGCACTCCCGCCTCAGGGCCGGTGCACAAACTCATTCCTGACCACATGGTGCAGCGTGGTGCGGAGCTATCACCTGCCTCGGCCGACTTTCACCAGAAGATGTAAACTACAGCATGTTCACCTACAGGACACGCTGGCTCGTAATGCTTACGCAGAAGAGGTGAGATGAAATTATGTTGCCAAGGCAAACGATTTCCAAAAACAAACGGGCAAAGCGAAACCTGTTGCGCAAAAGAAATAGGATATCATTTTCAGGATACTGTAAAACGTGCTATTGATTGTAAATGCAATGCCACCCCTCCCACAAGGCATTAAAATATTATAATATCACCATAAACCTCTAAGCTACCATCCTTTGTGGAAATCTTTACAATTAAATTAATGATGTGGTAAATAGTCTTTTAGGCTTATTAATATGGATCCGTGCATTGTGTTGCTTTAACGTAAAATAACTGCATTTCACGCGTCTAAATTTTGAGTTTATGATCAGTTTAATTATCCTGCTGGGTGAAAGCGATGAGCAAATAAATCTTTTCTCACCTCTTCCTGAATATGTGATATGGCTTCACTGCCGATCTGATGGCAATAATTAAATAAATGAGTTAAAATACATAAACTGCTTCAAAACAGCCGAGTGAAGAGGAGTGAGTGAAAAAGAAAAGGAAAGTATAAAAGGACAAACCTTGATCTCCAAAGCGCACGGAGAGACCCAACGCCTCGTCCTGCTCTCGGCTCCATTGCACAAATCTCACAAAGTTTTATTCATATCATCCCCCGCGATATCCAAGTCCCATTGTAAGTAATCCAAAAGACGACGCTTTCGTGAAATTGTGCGGCCACGGACCGAGGCGACCCTGTCACTCAGGAAAGTTAACTAGACTGCCGGAGTTTTCATATGAGACTGCACAGGAGGAGGGAGAGGTGTGTGTGTGTGTGTGTGTGTGTGTGTGTGTGTGTGTGTGTGTGTGTAAAAGAACGAGAGAGAAAAAAAGACAGAGAGAGCATGAGAGAGCATGAGTTTATGACTGTAGACTTTAATCAGTTTGAGGAAAAATCGCCTATAATTCAGTGGTTTTCAAAGTGGGCTATAAGGTAAAGATAAGGGATTTTCCTTAATGAAAAATGAGCAAAATAAGGAATAGTTTAATTTCATTATCCATTCATTTCACCAATTCAATTCAGAAGTTGTGAGATACTTTATATAGATATGAATGAATATACAAATACATACATATATACATATATGCACATAAACATAAATAGATAGATGTGAGTATTATTTAAACAGTATGTTTTAATTTCATTACTTTGAATCTGTTTGCCAGTGTACAAGTCTGACATCTTACCAATTTGATTCTTAACACAAACTAAAATATCTGATTTGATTTACAGTCTAAACTCACTTCAGTGGGGATCTGTGGCTCAGTGAAAATCAACTTGGAAATCCTGTAACATAAAAAAGTCTGAAAAGTCTTGCTCTTATTGATGGCATTATACCTTCCACAGACTTGCTGGAATACATTTATACCTTCTATCTCACTTTTTTCTCCCAGAGCTTTTCAGCTCCAGCCCGTAGACAACATGACGAACAAACTAATATGTGCACTCATACAGGCTTATAAGTGAAAGAAAAGGAGCCGTCACGATAGACCAGCATTGTCTCCTTTGGCAAAAGGCAGATAGCAAGCGTGAGAGTATGGGTGCAGCACGGTGGTGGGGCCCCGGGGGACGGGGTGGCATGTGGGACAGGGTGGCACACGAGGGGCGTCTGCCCTCACAGTACAAATAAATACGACTGAATAACAGCTGTTGTTTTAATGGAAAGAGAAACACAGCACACGCCTCAGTTGTTCTTTCCCACTATCAGACCTGTGTTCGACAGCTGCACATTTGCAAAAATAGGCCGGCGGGTTTGGAAAAGGTAAGACTGAATACTGTAAAAAGGCAAAGTGAGTTACTCCCCCGTGTGAAGTGAGCAGGAGCAAATATTTCTGCATTTGTTTCGTCAGCCACAGCAGGCATAAAGGTGTTATTAAGACGTCACAGAGATTTACAGTGTGAGTCTGCACACACAGGGTCATTCCTGACAAGGGAGTGTCACCACCACCGACAGATGTGTGTGAGGATACAGAGGCAGCAAGACAGACACAGAGGTGATCAGAGGATAGAAGAATATCCATCCACTCATCAGACCTCACGACCTGAGCCCGAGTGTGCGGCTGAGTGTGGGGAACCTGCGCACACGCTGAGTGGTGTTTTTACTCTATATCATTTTGTGTCTGGAGATGGCGTACTCTGCTGATATATCTGAAGGAGCACTGTTAATAACATCAAGCCAAATCCTGGAAGAAGGGTCACTTTGAGGTCATCACTGGGCTTCCCTCGAGTCAACAATAAAAATCTGAGATGGGCTTGTCATGATGATATAAGGCTGGCTGAAGCATGATGGGATGCATGTATAGGCTGGTTTTTAATGACGGTATGGTCTTCTGTTCATTATAACTTGACCATGTGCTCTAGTCAAAAAGCACAAAGACTAAAAAGCAATACATGATCTTTTAGATGTTAGAAATACAATACCGCCACACAGCTAGTGAATCCTTGCAGAATGCAGGACAATAGTCTATAAAATCAACAGTTTAACTTGTGAGCTCAGATCAAATGTCACCGTGTTAGCATCCGACTGAAGCACTGAAACAGTGTTTGCCAGCTCTGTTACGCCCAAAGCGTGGCGATCACTATCATGTTTCCTTAAGATCAGTTTCAAGTTAGTTTGCACGAATGGCAGGTGGACCGCAGCGCTGCTCAGATTACCAGGAGCTTGAATATTTCATCTCGGGCGCACAGGGTGGTCACTTTAACAGCTGGAGTCAAAGAGGAGAAACTGGGCGGATGGGATGAAACAGGACACGTGTCTTTCTGCTGAGGTTACCAGGGATCAACAATGATCGATAAGATGGTAAAACGAGCAGGTGTGACCAGCAGTCACAGTTTGCTCTTGTACAAACAAGCAGCAGCACAAACATCGGGAACTTTGGCTGAATCTGTATGGAAAGCGACGGACTCTAAATCATTTGCATACCACCTGGATACTAAAAACCACCAAAGAAAATAAATAACAGACAAAGCTGCTAAATCACTGACTCACCATTTCCTGTTGAAACACTACTAAAATGCAGAGGCACCATTTCCTGACATGGAAGCATAATTTCCTGTGCAGCTGTGATACGTCATTAGAGTGCCAGTGCATCCCACGTTTCTGAATCTGTCAGTTTCTGTGGTTAAAAATGTTTGTTATTCTCTATCTGAAGCATTATCAACCCTTCCGGCCTCGGCCTCGTGCCCCACCTTGCCCTTGCCAGAGTCTGGACCCTCCCCTATGACATGCCCAGGTTTGCCCGCTAACATACCCAATCCTAAATCCCTCCCTGGAACGCTGCACCTCCTCTGGTAATGTTACTACAGCCCTGGATTAACAGTAGTGTAGGAAAGCTCCCCAGTGAGCTCCAGCCGCAGTGGCTGGCAAAGCCTCAGCCTCGCCCCTTTTAAGTGTGAATGAATTGCACTTTAATATGGAAAAGAGAAAGGACTCTGGAGAGGTGAATGAGGAAGGGAATGATGCAGGATCAAGAGTCTGAGATGAAAACAGAGAGGGATGAGAAATCAGCAGACGGAGATCAGTTTCAGAAGGTTTGGGTCCACCGAGGGCTCCACCACAGCGACTGAAAATAGTTGCATAAGAGTAGATTATTATCCCCCCCTCTGCTGTACCACCACTTCTTTTCCTTTTCCCTTAACCTCCCACCTCCTTCTCCGCAGTTCCTCCTGGGAAGATTAGCAGTTTTACTTTGAGGACAACGTTTGATTGTTTTAAGGGTCCGTGGACTGGAGTGTGTGGCGGTCGTGTGTAAAGGCTAAATTAAGCGAGTGAGAGCAAATTTGAAGCTTGCCATGTGTGGGGTCCGGCATGAATGTTAATGCTCACTGGCTATAGTGTGAGCTCATATGGACTGGTATGGCTGAGCACCTCTGTCTGAGGGTAAAAAGAGGCCTACAGTATCAAATACACCTCATATCTTTGATCCATTGACTTCAATATTGGTCATTAGGTCAACGAGCGGTGAAATTTAGCAAACCAAAAATTAATCCTCATACATGGCAGACATAGGATACATACACTGGAGGAATATGAGTGCACACACTTTGCCTTGTACACACACACTCACACAATACATCCTCTGGGGGTAAGACGCCTACCTTGAGTATAAGACCCAGCAGATGAATCCTGCGTTTCAAGGTCCAAGTTTAAGCGTTTTTCTTGTTTGGTTTTTCTTAACGCTGAGATGAAATGTGGCTTGTGAGAGTAACCTTCACTATGGTGTTTTGACTCCTGACCTGATGGTGACACACTGCTCTCCTCGTCTGCCACTCACAGCTCACTGCCACCTCCCGCTCATCACGGTTGCCTCTCAGGTTGCACTTGACCGCATCCCCTTGCTCTATCATACAAAGCTTGCCATATGTGCGCTCGCGTGCACGCCAGCTTCAGGGTGTAACATAATTCCACATACACATGCTTTATGTAATGTAATGTATAGGAAAGGTTTCTTGATGCCTGCTAGTGATAGAAGTAGCATGCGGTGTGCAGGCGTGATCAAAGGAGGGTGAAAACAAGTGGAAAGAAACACACTGCAACAAACAGGAACACAGCTTTGAGCTCGACTTGGGTCAAACAGACGATTGAAGGCAAACAAAACGTGTGCAATTCAAAAGCATCGCGCTTGCCAGCCTGCTAAGCCGAGAGAAACAGGGAGGCAAGGGAGACAGTGAATACGGCGCTGAGATAGGGAGAGAACCTTTGAAAAGGGAAGAGAGAGGAGAAAAAAAGCAGTTAGTGCCCCTTGGCAGCTGATGTAAAGGGATTAGCAGATTGCGAGAGGCAGAATGCACTCGCCCTGGCATCTCTTAGTTCTGGTTAAAGAAGAGGTCTGTCTCCTTTGAGCCTCAAGAATGAACTCACCTTCATATGCAAATGAAACCTGGACACATTCAGACTACAGAAAAATAGCTGAATTGGTTTCTGTAAACAGCAAACAAACAATGCACGCGCACTGGCATACGTCATGCTTTCTAACAGTTGTGGTGTACCTCTTGGGGAGTAACTTCTACAACTTATACCAGAAAACTTACGTATAAAGAGATTGTGCATCAAAATTTAATGTGCCTCTGTAACCCAGAGGGGTAATGCAGTAGAGTGAATTTCCCACATTCTCCTGGCTGACTAAAATGCCTTTATCAGTTTTTCCAGATCGCACAACACACAAACTTCCAAGAGATTAAAATCAATCTTTATTATCAGTTATTATATACTGTACAGTCTACTTATATTATATGAGTTGTTAAAAGTACATATAATTAATGTGTACCAACATATAATTTTCCATTTAAGAACCATCTATTCAGCAAGTCTCATCCATAAACATATTGCCTTAGTATTAGTGTTAACTTGTAGTGTGCTTGACAATAGATTTGTATAAAAGCAGTACCTTTTGTTACAAAAGAGGTCATTTTCACCTCATTGCGGTTAAGCTCATGAATGCAAAAATCATTACAAAAAGACTCATTGATCCATGAAGGTTAATCTTGTCACATTTCAGGGTGCACGTATCACATTTCTTCATACTCTATCTCCTTGTGTTAGAAATCACCATCATCAGTGAGGCACTTAGCAAATACAAAAAGCTCTACTGTAGCTGCTACTGTAACATAAAGGAGTTGTTTTATGATCTAATGTGAAGCCAGCCGGAGCTCTTCTTGTGCGTGTGCGACGTGATCAGGGATACAAATGCAAAAGAAGCCGGAAATCTCCAATTAGAAACAAATGGGAGACTTCGGAGCCAAGGTGATTGCAATCCTGGAAAAAAGAAAACCTGAAAGCTCACATCACACATCTAGATATTTATGCCCAGAGAAAACCAACAGCCCTGAACATAAACACTTAAGAGGCTGCCATTGTGTTTTACCGGCCAGCTATTGTTTCTGTGCTAACACATTGAATTGAGGAGGGGGGGTTCACCCTGGCCCACCCACGATCCACTTCCTGTGGGGCTGGGCTGACACGACAAGATTTCTTGGAGATTTCTTTAACTAATTTTGCACAAATATTTCCCCATGGTTGAACTTTTTAAAATGATGGAATGAAGGTAATGGTGCTGACAAAAACAGACAAAGAATTTCTTGATATTTTGTAAATTTGAACAGCCTAACAAGACTAAACTCTTGCCTATTAAGGCCATCCCACCCAAAGCACTCATTAATGAATGTAGTGGATGTTGTGAAAAACTCGTGCTATAGTTCCAGTGTTTCACCTGACATCATTTTCAGAGCCTATTGGTTTTTTAAAACCTAGCAGGGATGGCAGCTTTGGTGCTTCCTCAGTGAGAGAAATTCACAAGAAATCTCATCTGTGTTGGGAAAACCATGCCTTTTGATGAACAAAAGAACACAGGCCTAGTGTTTTCAGGCACCTGTGAGAAAACCCCCTCGTATCCTGACTGAAAAAGCAAAATAATGTGCTGTGGCGAATAAAGCATCAAGTCTCACATACAAGGCAAAGTGTGCTGTCCTGAAAAGGCAAAGAGTTCTGCTCCTCCCTCGCGCTCACAGTCCAAATGAGAGTTTTGCTGCCCTCATATGTTGACCATGAGACTGACACTTTAGAGTCGACAGAAACACAGATCTGTGGAGCCGAGCAGGAAATCGGAGGAGACTTCCTTCTTTCATGTCACCTGGATTGAGATGTGGTGAACGAGTAAACTGAAGTATGTCAGCCAAAATGCATAAAATAAGGTCGGCTGATGTATTTTTCTGTGCCACAGTAGAAAGGGCTACATTCTATACGTTACATTGTAGGTTTATGTGTCTGTGTGTGTGTGTGTGTGTGTGTGTGTGGTTACGCAGGTGTGTGTCCTTGTTTGTGAGTATGCATGCAGGTGTGTATGTAATAAAGTCCAACATTAAGTCCATGTCTGTAGAAAACACCTGAAGACAGTGAGGGAGCGGCAGGACAGGGATGGGCCTGAGGTTCGGAGGCACCTCTGTCTCCTCCTATCCCAGAAGCACCCTCTGCAGGCGGTCGGCCGGCACGCTGCTCTCGTCCTCCGACTCGGCGTCGCTCTGCGGGTTGGAGCTGCAGGGAGAGGTGCATTCTGGGGAGCACAGGTAGTGCATAAGGGGCAGCCGGTACTTCCCACAGAAGTCCACAAACTTGATGTGGCGGACACAAGAATCGAAGTAGACGCCTGCAAGGAGCCGAGGGGGACGGGAGAACAAAATCAGTGATTTCTTGTTATGCATACAACAGGATACAACATCATTTATAAATGTTACCATTGTCATAAACAGGGTGAAAACCGGTAAAAAAGGATCATCCTATCACATATGAATGAGAGAATAATAGTATTTCAAACAAAAAAAGTGAAATATCACATCTCTTCATAAAACAGAGATTGGTGACTTACATTGCATTTTACGTGCTCTTTTGTTGTTTTAGGGTGTAATTCCATGTTTCCATTGGCAAACTGGTAAAACACAATGCACCTGCAGCTGCAACTATTATGGAGCTTAATGGGAGAAAGGAGGGTGCTCTAAATTCCCCGTGCTAAATCTCGCCCTGTATGTTTGTTTAACACTGCTGCAAATCGCTGAGTCTACAAAGAGCGCCTTGCGGAATTATTTACGGAGGCTGGCGCTGAAACCTCGCCAGTGTTCAAGTTCAAATTCAAGCTTCAAGCTCAGGTTTTATTTAAAGCTCATTATCACCGTTTAGAGTCTCAAAAGGAAAAAAATGGAAGAAATTTTTATGGACCACGCAGAAAAGAGATCCCTTTCTGGCGAGGCAGGGGTACAATACTGGAGGTGCTGACCAAATGAGCAAATTACAACCAATACAGTCATAATGCAATCTTTTTTTGTAATATGAGGTATTTGTTTGGGCGGAGATTTAAAAAAAAAAAGTCCTGCTTGTATGACTGCGCTGATAAAAGGATATTAGCCAACTGCTGAGTAAAACTGGCATTAGTTAAAACAAATGGAGGATGGATTTCATATTCAACAAAAGTACCGGGCTTATGTATGAAATAAACTGACAAAGATGAAAACTAAAGACATTTTCTCTCCAATTTTCATTTATCATTTATTCATTTATCTCCGTTTCTCTATCTTCTCGCAATATAGTTTCAGTTAATCATCATTTTTTTGCAAAGCCTCATTTTTATTTTTATTTTATCTGACAAAAATGCGTGTCACTCCCAGTTTGTCACATTGCTCATTTTTCTTAGGGATAATAACCTTGCAAAACAACACAAGAAACAATGTAAGTCACCAACCCGAGGTTTTAAATTATGATGATGTGTTTCCGGCTGCGATTTTTCTTCAACAGCACTGAAATTCCATCGATCCTAACAGCAGTTTGCTATTCATTTATTCCTGCACACGTCCATTTTCCTCAAATGCTGGCAAGAGAAAGGTATTTTACCAGCACACTTGGGGTTGGGACACTTGCTGGCCAGGTCCAGGTAGTGCAGCAGGTGGGAGGGCAGGTCGCAGGGGTAGTAGGGAATATTCCGGCTCTTAATGGTGCGGCCCGCCAGCTCCAGCAGCGAGGGGGGGTCATAGGTCATCTCCTTGACAAAGCGCACCACCAGCGGGTTGCCGCGGAGACTGAGCTCATGCAGGTGAACCAGGCTCAGGATCTCCCTGGGCAGGTAGGTCAACAGGTTGTTATGGAGACTGAGGGACCGCAGAGAGTGGAGCCTGAGAGGAGAGAGAGACACACATCAGATTTTCCTCCACTGTATTATAGCAGTGAAACACGCTATTCGTCCTTAAAGGCCAATGCTGGGCACGTGTGTTTTGCAATTGTTGTTTGTTATATGTACATGTGAGTGCCTTTTACAGTGAAAATGGAGCTGCATGATCATTTTCAGCATAAACTGACAATTCCAGCACTCATTATCACGTTTCTCTCAGCATATTTTAGAGTGCTGACAGCAGATGTTGGTGACAGGTGCTGCAGATACCTGGTGAGCTGTGGGGGAACACTTTGGATGCGGTTGTCACACAGGACCAGGTAGCTGAGGTAGGGCAGGTTGGCCAACTCCGGAGGAATGGCCGTGATGAGGTTACCACCCAGGTACAGCAGCTCTAGACTGGTAGGAAAAAAATAATTTAATCTCACAAAGTGCAGATTAACAGATGACAGCAGTGTGTAAGACCTGGTGATGTTCCAGACAACAAGCTGTGGATTGCTAATGTACGGTGTTTAAACATTCATTCATTCATTTATTCATTCATCATTCATTTTCCAAGCCGCTTATCCGAATTAGGGTTGCCGGGTGCTGGAACCCATCCCAGTGCTGACTGGGCAGAAGGTTTTTAAACACCAGGGTACATATCGGTGCGACTCTGGTTCTGCAGATTGTATTTCCAGGGCTGCTGTATATCACAGGGACAATAGCATCAAACCCATGGCAGGCATGTTTATTGTTAAAGGGTAAAGACGTTACAAAGGGCAGCTGAGTTAACTGTTTCTGAGGGCCAAATCCAGAAAAGCATATACCACATGGGGGTGCTGAAAATGCATAATTTGTGGCTTAAGTGTTTTGTGCGTGTGTGTTCATGTATTGTGTGTGTGTCTGTTTGTGTCTGTGGACCTATGCCTGTGCAACTGCTAGAAAAGCCAGGAGGGAAGAGACACTGCACAAGTCCAAACCAGTCACAGATGGCAAGGTCATCTCCTCGTGCCTGAATTTTCACTCGATTGTATGAAACTATACAGGACAGTGGGACTCGCCTGTGGCTACTGCTGCAGGAGGTTACTGGACACATCACAATGGATATGTGACCAGAGAATTAAGTGCTGAGCTTTAAAGAAACAAAGGAAATGGTGAGTTAATGAAGGTATGGAGTAAACAGAGGGGACAGGGAGACAGAGCGATGGATGTCTGCTCAGTGAAAGCAAGCTGTCAGGCTGTCTGGCTGGTGGAACTGATGACACAGCGACTGGGAGACAGGAAGCCATTATGCTGTCCTTGGTGCCTGAGCAAGCCCCCTCTGTTGGGGGAAAGGAGCCATTCAGGCTCCCTTAACCAGCATGGCAGCACAAATCAGCCACCAGAGAGAAAGAGAGAGAGGGAGAGAGGGCAAGAGGGGGAGAGAGAGAGAGAGAAAGAGAGAGAGACAGAGAGGGAAAGAGAGAGTGAGAGAATGAGAGAGAGAGAGAGAGAGAGAGAGAGAGAGTGAGAGAGCGAGAGGGGGCACTGAGGTTATGGTGTTTATCAGTCAAAGTTCATAGAGTTCACCACCTTCAGAGGCAGGCAAAAAAGTGGCTTTTTTTTCTTGGCTGACACGGGGTCAAGGGTTTTTCTCTTAGAACATCATCCCTAACAGACATGAAGCAGCACTGTGTACAAGATGCCATCCACGGTGTCTGAAATGTAGATATGAAGGCTTCCTAGACTATGCAATACACTGTATGCATTGCTAATATTTCTTTTCTCTAATATCTTTTCACACTCTCATCATTAGACGCAAGCAGCG
This sequence comes from Myripristis jacobus, assembly GCA_900302555.1. Classification (NCBI taxonomy): domain Eukaryota; kingdom Metazoa; phylum Chordata; class Actinopteri; order Holocentriformes; family Holocentridae; genus Myripristis; species Myripristis jacobus. The sequence goes on from OMLB01016966.1 coordinate 32,652, forward strand.
TCTAATGATGTCTTCAAGTGCTCCTCATAATTTCTGAGTTATAAGTATTTTTTTTAGCTGCTGTTAAGTTTTTTAGCAACTAAGCAGCACACGGTGTCTTTGTGTTCCAGCAGCAGAACAAATAAGAGAAAAAATACAATGTGTACTTGATGGGTTGATAATGATACTACATGGTATGTCACGTTTCTAACCAAAGTGAAAATAAAAATGTGCAACAATATGAACTACGCACATGGGATTTCAGCAGTACCATGTGATGTTACAATATCTCACTTTTATCATAAGGTGTTAACACCAGGGCCTGAAATTAACACCCAGTGAGTGCCAAATGCTGGTAGAAATTGTTTTCAGCTGATAAAAGTCAGCAGCTTCACAACTTTATGAGGTGATAACGCACGAAAGCCTCTGTTATACACAGTCTTTGGTCTTTGCCTTTATTTAACTTTGTCCCTGCCAACCACCACACATTCCTTCTGTCTGTAAGCAACTCAAATCAAACAAAGATGTCTCCACATCAACCATGTTATTATTTCTCTACAAAAAGAGGTCACTTAGCCCTCTGCAATCATTTATTGGAATCTTGATATTAACCTCATGTGATGACACACTGTAGGAGTAAAGCAATAAAAAGATAAAAACTGAGATTAAGACAAAAAAAAGGTTTATTCAATCAGTGAGGGAGCATGTTTTAAATTAAAACTATAAATATGCTGATCTTGTTATTTAATGTCTCATACAATACCTGACTCTATATACTACATAGCACTGCAAGAAGGCAGAGAGACATATTTCTATGAGAAATCTACATTAATTATTTTGACCATTAAAAATGGGTCCTGGTGTGTACTCTTTTTGAGCTAAGAAGCGTTGGCAGATGAGCTAAAAATTCTGATGTTGGACATTGACTGACATGGCTGCTATGCTCCTACTAACTAAATATAACGTCTTGTCACCCTGAGTTTGCCAGAAAACTTTTAACACTTTGTTGCGTCTTTCAGATGTTGAGAACTTTTCAACAGCACTTGAAGTTCTTTTAGCTGTATGCACTCAAAGCAAATGTTGAAATAAACAGATTTCATCCTTCAGCATGTTCCTCTTAAAGTCTAATTTGAGAACTGAAAGGGTTTGTTCCTTTTTTCCCTGCTGAGCCAATATTATCACTGAAAAAACTGACATGGCGGCTCCGCTCAGACGTGCTAAATTATCTCATTGAAATTTACTGCTGCTGTTTTGCACAGAGGACCATAGTGCAGTAATTCTGACTTTTTTCCATACATCTCTTCTTAACATTTTACACTTGACATATTTTTGCCTTTTGTGTAGGCCACATGACCCCTATTTGCTTTCTTTGACTCCTCTGGATCCGGATACAATGTGCTGCTGCAACAGCAACATTTCCACACACCAATCAATAAGGTTTCAACCCATCTTAGCCAATCTGAAACTGTTCCAAATAACAATAAAATGAGGCCTATTTTGAACAACTGCAGCTGTGAGTTTATAGAAGTGGCAACCTAAACAAGTGTCACACATCCTGTGGTTAGAATTTGTTGTCAGGAGGAATGAGTTAAGAGATTCATAGTTAAGTATGGATGCAAGGACCAAATATGATGGTTATTATTAAGTACCTATCTACCTACCTAACTATACCATGTCCACAGTCTCCCTGTAAAGACTGATCATGACAACAAATAACAAGTAAGTGGGCTGGTAAACATCTGCAAACTAGACCACATAGATAAACCCAGGGATCTAGTCTAGTCTAGTGGTATTGTGTAAATGAGCATGTTTATTGTTTCCTGCGTTCAAGATTGACTTTAATCATGATTTCAACACACAAGTGGGTGAGTGAAATCATTGTGGTCATAACATAGTGCATCATCCCTGACTTGACGCACGATCCATTTTTATCACAGATCAAAGGTACTTGAAAAAAGATGAAGGCAATAAACCTACAAATGTGCAATCATGTAAATAAACGGCACTGTGCCTCACTACTGAATTGCATCATATGAGTGCAGGAAGCTTTATCAATCTGGAGGGCCCCCAGTACCCAAATAACAAGTTAGAGACAGAAACTGTGAAAGATATTTGAGACTATTTTAGCGCGAGGAGGCTTTTATGTTTGATCTTTGGTCTGACCCGTGGGTCACTGTAACTTGCTACTGTTAAACCCAGGACATCACGATAAGGAGAGAAATAAACTCGCTCATTACAGCTGGCCTCCTTTCACTGCCAGTTTAAAGCACTCGCACTAAAATCTGCATGCAAACAGCCTCCACTAGATCTAAACCAGGCTGCTGCGGCTGCTAAACCCAAACACACACACTCTTTGATTGTCTCTATATGAGTGCTTGATTGTATGTGTGTGTGTGTGTGTGTGTGTGTGTGTGTACAGCTGGTGTAGTGTGTCAGTGGTAAAAAAGTTTCTTGTTGGTTAGCCTACTCATTTCCTGTGTTATAACCACAACGGGGTGTAATTTACAGAAAGAAATGCCAGACAAGTACATTCAGTTATCAAACAGTTCTAAAACATGAATTTCCTGTTTAACTGTCAGCGAGTTAGGTTATAGTAGGGAAAGTCTGGGAATGAGCAGGGGCTGTTGATGAGTATTATCTAAAGCAGACGTGTATGACTGTGCAAGAGCCTACTGTGGGCGGGCAGATGACACTGGTGAAGTTATCAGCAAAATGTGGGGCAGTTTATTTTCACAAGGCCCTTGTTTTTTCGCACTTTGGAAACTAGCACAATGGCTGCATGTACAAAGATGACTGGATCACATGTTACTTCCCCAAACACGGAAACACAGATTTGTGTCAAGTTATATCTAACCACATAAAAAAACACAGTCAGGTTGGAGAAGATCCTCAAACAAAATCCTATCCGATGGGGATTTATTGCTTCTGTATAATCATGGGGTCTATTTGAGTTGCCTTCCTCTAGAAAAAAAGGGGTTTGGGTGCCCCTACTGTCCGATACTGACCCCTGGCCTCGTTGGATCCTGGCCTGTAGCTACTTAAACCGCTTCGATGTTGCAACAAAGGTGTTACAACGTTGCTCATGAGGCGTGTTGGTGCTTCCCCCTCGCTGTCACCTACCTGGTTAGGTTTTCTATCTCTGCAGGTATGCTTTTCAGTCTGTTCCCACCGAGTGACAGTGACTGCAGGCGCTGCAGCTTCACAAACTGCAGCGGGATCTCCTCAAATCGGTTCCCACTTAAGTTCAACACCTCCAGCTGCATAGAGCCGAACTCCTTGGGCAGAGAAAACTCGTCCAGGCGGTTGTTCTTGGCTATGAGGGTTTTCAACTTGCGCAGCCCTATGATGTCTTCACAGATGACCGTCAGTCCGTTATGACTAATGTCCAAAAGCTCAAGATTGGCGAAAAAGCAAATAGATGAGGGGAGGGAGGCCAGTCGGTTGTGATTCAGGTACAGCTGCTTGGTGTCCCTTTTTCTCTCCTCGCGGACACTGTCAACACTCAAAGTGTTCAGATTCAAGTGGGAAAAATCTAGCACACCATCGCCTGGCCCGGCCGCGGCTTCATGAATCTCCATTTTGTCAATTTTTGGGCGAAGTGATGCTCAAAGCAAAAAAAAAAAGTTGTTGCAGAAATTCTACTGTAGGCTAAACGCCTCCGCGATTGTGCCGTCGCTCCAGGACTTGTCGTCTGTTTTAATCGCGGAGAACCGAAATATCTCTACACATCCACTCGAGCTATGGAAGCGCATTCTCCCTATTAACAATCGAGGCCAGTAGTTTCGGACTTGGTCAAATTATTGTGGCTGTAGTAAGCGCCCCTGTAGTTTGCCAGAGCCTGCCTTGGTGCAGTTAACAATGCGGCCGTTCTTTGCGGAGATATTTCAGTCCTGTGTTCTTGGATTGGCTGCAGAGAGAAGAGCTCCGCCCTACTACCGCTATTTCATTGGCTCACCGCTCACTCTGTCATTTTGCAACAGAGTAATAAGTATATGGGTTTTAACACTTTTATGGACGTTTTTCCCCCCTGCTACGCTGTCATGGAGCAGTTTTAAATCAGCGATGACTTTAGGTGTGCAAAGAATGGAACATGGTGAGCGATGATTTACCGTGTCGATTTGGGGTGACTCAGTTCTTGTGGCATTATGCAATACCCCTTTGTGTTGCATTATGCAAGAGTCTCCTCTGACTTCGGATGTGTGTAGACTGAAATAAAGGCGCAGGATAACTCTCACTGGACTTCATTCATTTACAATGTCATTCACAAGGCAATGCTGCCCCACGTATTTTAGGATCAGTGCGTCTTGTCGCAGCAGGGGGCGATGTCTGGCTCTTCAGACAGATAGAGATAGATAGATTTACAGTATGTGTCGTCATCTATTTCAAGATCAGACATTTACTGTTCTCGAGTAGAAAGACTTGTTTTTTCAGTATCAGTATAATTTGAAATTGGTTCAGAGCACTTCCAGTAAAATGT
>OMLB01016967.1:0-13489 GCA_900302555.1 Myripristis jacobus
AGATTGAAGTTTATTCTTAATGGAACAGTTCACCCAAATCATAAAAAAACAACATTTTCCCCACTAACCCACAGAGTAGTCTATGTATCCAGATAGTTTATTTTCTGTGTGACTTGGTGAGGTTTCCAGTTTGCTGAAATCGTCCTTATTTTCCATCACCCCAATACAATGGGGCTGATGAGTACTTATTGAATCTGCGGTGCTCAAACCATCAAAAATTCACATGGGAAAAAACTCAACAGCAACAGCTCTTTCCAAAACAGTGACACAGATACCTGGCATAATCCACAGCCTTTAAGGGCTAGGGATAAGAGGGAAAGTATCTTTTTTGTATTTTGGGTGAACTTTTCCTTTAATGTGGCCAAATGTGGATATGAGCACTTCTGGAGTGATGGGATCTTAGCTGTGGCTCGGGTGCATTTAAATTTGGATTTTATGAATCTTTGCTCAAGCCAGCTATAATTTGATCACCCACTATAGTCCATGTTAATGCTGAGGGGTAGAGGAGGTCGCAGGGACATAAGGAACCTATTGAACTATACTGTTTAATTTTTGGCTGGAGTACCTGAAAGGCTCATAGGGGATGAGGCCAGTGTTGCCGGGGTCACTGAGGGCCACAAACTTCCTGATTTCATTCTGCTTCTCTTCTGGGATGGAACGGAGCTTGCTGAGGATGTGGCCCAAGTTGGCTTTGGGGAACTTCAAACAAACACACAGATGCACACACATATGTACATTAACAACATGCACCACATATAGGTACCTGATAGAAAATAATTGGATAGGTGACTGGTACGTTGGTTAGGGAAGCCGAATTGTCCAAAGGTCGCTGGCTAGATCTCTCTAAGGCTGACAATACACAGTGCAACTTACATGCAATTTTCTGCATATTGTAAATTACATTTTTACTGTTGCTATGTCACCAAACCCATATGGGACATTCAAAATGATGATGCAATCCCAGCTCATGATTTTCATTGGATGGAACTCCAAAACAACTCGGCTGCATGCAACCAAACAAACATGAGAAAAGTTTGTAGTCCCCTGCAACTGGCAAAGTACAACTGAGCACCACTCCACGCTAAAAAATCTTTGGATACAAAACCATACATGGCCCTAGAAAATTAAAGGAAAGTAGAGGTATAGCTTGTTCTCCTCCCCACCTCCTCAGCATGTTTCTCCATGTAGGAGAAGGTGTATTCATCAGCGTCCAAAAGGTGGAAGGGCTGATTTTTGAGGATGAGGGTGGCTCCGACATACAGGTCCTGGGCCGTGAAATACTCAGACATCTCACTCTTAAACAGCTCCTGACCTGGCTTCTTCACACGACCACGCTCCAGGAACCTACCCCCAAGCACACCTGGTGCATTATGGGAGAAAGGGAGGAATTAAAGAATGAAGGGTAAGTAGAGCTTCAGTCCACATTTAGTTGACAGCACCCAGTGTCCCCTAAATGTAAACAATAAAACATTTATATCCAAAATAATATCCTGTATGCCTATTTTGGAAAAAAAAACAAAAAACTAATAAGTTCATCATTCAATATCTTTAAAATACGGGTGACACAATTTGTAAAAACTTGTAATTTGTTAATCAAAGATATCATATATCCTAATGTAAAGATGTAATACATCCATTAAAAAGTAACAAGATTTTTTATATTGTGTTGTCAATCATTTTTTAGAGAACATGTCATTTTGTTCAAGTGGTTGGATATCTCATTTTGGAGCAAAACTCAATTGAAATGTTTCAGAGCCCTGGAATATAGACAAACTATTCATCATGTGTTGTAAAAAAAATTCTGTCAAATAGATTTACATCGATGGGAAAACTAAAGCAACATTCTCGATAGCAGAAAAAAGTGGGTTTGGGAAACAAAATGTTTTTCAGCAGAGCACTGGAAGGCCCACTTTTCATCTGATTTCATAAGATTCTGGAAATGGAAACTGAGTCTGACAACGCTAATGTTTACCATGGGAGCCAGAGATCTGCACTCCTAGGAGAGGTTGTCAACCAGTCTGGCAAACCTGACTCTACCTGAGTTCCTCTGTGGAGGCTCAAACACACTGATGGTGTCATCACAAAGGTAGAAGGAGATAACGAACTCCCTCTCTCGGAAAATGGGGTCACTGGTCACCATCTTGGCCCGGAATCGCAGCATGTTACTCTCTATGCCATATCTGGAGGGACATACACACATCAGAGTCAGGAAGTTAACACTAACACACACACACACACACATACACACACTGCTGCTGACTTTGCAGTGTGTGACCTGATGAGTGCGACTGTCTCTCTGTCCAACCTGTCTTTCTCCATGAACTTGTGGAAGTCCTTCTGTGGGGGTTTGGGCAGCAGGCTGTCCTGGCACGAGCACAGGGAGTCCTCCTCTGAGCCAAAGCCGTTGTAAGGGGGCGCCAGCCTTGGGCTCTTAGAGGCTGGGGGAGCCTTGTACTGAACTGGTGTAAAGTCCTCTGAAAAAAAGAGAGAAACACAACATTAGGGCTGAACATTATGGTAAAAAAAGAAATCATACTGTGATTAATTTTGCAGATATTGCAACTGGTTATTGTCTTGGGATTTTTTTTGTGTGTGTGTGATGTGTCTCCGACATTGCTGCTTGAAACTTGGTGACATTTTGACGTATTAGTGGCACCATGTGGGTCAATCAGTTTAATTTTCGGGATACTGGACATTAATATAAAAGTTCATCATTTTCCAAAGATTCATCAAATTGGACCCAGCAGTGTCTGAGATACTGAGTGTTGGCCTGGTTGTAGCACTGTAGTAGCACTGTAGTGGGCCAGTATATATTCAAAATGTCGAACCCCTGTTTTGTCCAAAAGAGCCAGGAATGGTATGTGACACTCAGAAGGACAGTTAAAGCCCAATCCATAGTCCATTCACCGATTGTCGACTGTGGGGTACTAAAAGATCAAACACGCACACAGACACGCAACGAACAAGGAGGGGAGCTGGAAGGATGAAATGGCAGCAGGTAATCCATTAAGACAGGAGTGGAGCAACCTGGGTTGATAATAACCCTGTGCTGACCTCTGACCCCTGAGAGTCAGACAGGACCCTCCATCACAGTGGACTGTCACTGGGGGCTCTGCCTGAATCACTACTGTGACTAATGCAGCAAGCCCCACAACCTGCCTGGCTCTGGGTGGCAGACACAGCCAGGCCGGCTTGGGTTACTGCTGCTTGGGAGCCGCATGCCTCTTGAGGCCCCCAGTGCCTTTAGCTGTGGAGGCATGGAGAGAGTCCAGTGCTTGAGGGATCTCATATCTTATGTCAGTCGGTCAGATACTGGCACTGAACAGTGCTGCTGGTCCTACAGAGACTGTCCATCAGCCAAGGAAAACCCTGCTAAGGCCTGATGGGATGGGGCTGAGGGAACCCGAGAACAGTATACAGGCTGCTGAATGGATCGATACGAGCAGAACTTATTCTGGGATACAGAAATCCTGTAACAGGGGCTTTGCATGACTTATCATTCTTTGGACATTATTAGTGCCAACCATTCAATGGGAGCTGTTTGTTCATTTATTTGTTTTGCTTGCTCACATTGATCAAACTCTTGTTTTGTATCATTTGGACTATTACTCAGTGGTTTGGTCATCAGCATCAAGAGGTGATACCAGTCAGCTGCAAGTGGCTCAAAACAGGACAGCCAGACTGGTTTTGAACTATCCCATACAGTGTAGTATAATGGATATGCACTAACTGGCTAACTGCTGAGAAGAGATTATCTACCAGTTTAATCGTACTTTTTAGCTGTGTAATTGATTCCAGGACGCCTAACCTTCTCTTTGGTAAATTTACCTACTGTACAAATGTCCACTCTCATTTTACAAGGGGAGCCAGTAGGTGGCTGATGACACAAACGAGACCAAAATGAAACTCCTTCAAGAAAACATACATCCAACATATATATTTTGTTTTGGAATTCCCTGTCACACTTCCTGAAATACCAGATAAGACACGCTTGAGAAAGAATCTCAAATGGTTCCTCAAGAGCCAGATGGTATTTTGAGCTTCAGTCTTTCATTTTCACTCTTTTAATTAATTATTTTATAGGTGGTGAAGTTTTTGTTGATATATAAGTTGGTTGCTTTTGTCTAAGACGGTTATCTCTTGTATTGTGCTTGATTTCAATTGTGCCTCACACCTTATTTCAATTTACTGTTTAGTTTGTGGGTTGGGTTTTTGGGTTTTACATGTTAGGCTGTTTTTCCATGTGTGTTATATGATATGCTGTCTGGACCCCAGGACGACTAGTTTGTTGTCTAGGCATCAGCTAATGGGGATCCTTAAAAATTAACAAATAAACAAATTCGTTTGGTCATGTGTAAAACTTCTGTAGTGAAAATGAAAGTGAAACTTAGAATTATACAATTTGCTCCAATGCCCAATAAGTTAGTGACATTTTTCTTTAAATATTAATTTGACACTTTTTATTTAGAGGCATGTAAAGCTTGCATATTGCACCCTGTTCACCAGATGGATTCCAATGGACACAGTTCTGTCACTGTAGAAGTGATTAATTTTATTGCAATTAAGCCTCATTTGTCACTTCCACCCCTAGCTACCCACCCATCAACCACCAAAACAACTAAATGTTCAGCCTGTAGGAAACACTGAATATGTGTACTGCTTGGGTGCATAAAGTGCTGGTGCATTTGTTACAGACCTAACGACTGATAGCGATTCATGTACTTGTGAAGAAACATTTCATGAGTCCAGGCCAGGACAAGAAAAAAGAACATTACTCAAAGTAATAAGACACATCAGCTGTATTAACTGTAGAGCTATAAATATTATAATTTCCTGAATAAGATCTTCCTGTGCCAGCATTTTCATTACTCTGATTCTCTGGGAAGGTGCTTCTTGCGCGTACTCTTACTGCCCTCAAGTGGTCAGACATATATAAGGCAGGCATGAGCTTTTTTCCCCGTACACTGTGGAAATAGTTGAGCAAAGTTGCAATTTGACCTTGCAGAAATTGCTTTGCACATGGTTGAAGCACTACTGCAGCATTGTTCATTAAAGGTTATTTTACTGAATCATCTACTTTTGTACACGTAGTATCTAAGTCAATAAATTCCAGTTTTGCTGTACAAGTGAAGTAATCGTTTTGCCTTTTGAGGCAAGGTCTGTTTTTCTTCACTGGAATTTAAATGGCCTAACATTCACTGACAACTATGGATTACAAGTAAGACAATGGATGGTGTCAGGCTAGCTCGAGTCTGTAGTGATGGCATAGGAGTATAGCCTACCGATGCCATATTTGGAGCGGTAATAGTCTTTGGTGAAATTGTCACAGTCACAGATGATCACTCTCCTGCCCCACACGTTCACCTCCCCACCTATAGTCAAATCACAGTCCTTATAATACTCCTCCTGGACAGCCCCAGTCTGTAGGAGAGAGAGAGGGAGAGAGAGAGAGAGAGAGAGAGATGACAGAGAATGAGATGGGGCAGGTGAAAGACCACATATGTGAGATTACTCTTTCATGTTTTAGGCATTTTGCTTAGTTTACACAAGACACATGTCTGTTGAGCAATTCTGTGAGGCTCAGACCTGTGACCTTTGCATCACAGCTGCAGCGGCTTTCTGGTGCAACTTCCCCTGACAACAAAGATTTATTGGTGAATCTGGCATAATTCGGCACCTGACAAATGCCACGTGCTGAAACGTGCCATATTTATCTTTGTTGTCAGCGCTGCAGCCTTTGAGTTACGGGACAGTCTCCACTGCTGTTAAGCTGCCATGACATAACATACAGTTTTTCCACTTTTTTTTGTGCTGCGTTGATGACATGTCACCATAATTTCCTCAAATGTTAGTGACAGGTCAGTTGATAGGACATACTTTGAGGCTGTCCACAATGTAGCGTTCTCCCTGACCCCTGGAGCCAAACAAATTGAGCACTGTGCGGTCTGTGATCTCTCCAGGCTGCCTCTTGGGGGTTGGAGCATGCTGCAGAGAAATAACAAACAAGACGCAGGCAGGGACAGGCAGATATTGTTACAACAAAAACACATGGACCAAGACAGTCACAATGTTGAGCACCATTCAACACAACGCTCACAAACTCCATTTCATTGAGCTGGCACTTTGTGGGAATTGGAAAAAGAGGGAGGCAGAAAACAAAAAAAGAAAAAAAAAACCCTGGCTGATAGATAAAGTGAGACAGAATATGCTAGCGATCTGTCGTGAAGGACAAGCTTAATTCGTGTCTGGGGACGTGATGATTTCCCATTGGATGGAGGATTCAGATCAACCTTTTGGGCTGACATTTAACGAGAGGCATCAGAACAAACAAAATGACAATCACCGGACTGAAAGATAGCACACGCATGACACGCGCGCACACACACACACAAACACACACATATACACACCAAAAAAGCGACAAGGGGAATGATTGAGGCCTGGCTGTCTTTCAAGGTGAATTAGGCTCTGGTCAGTAACTGGAGGAGACAGCCAAAATGCTTGAGGGAGACTAGACACTACGGCACTCCTGTCAGAATGAATGAGGTCTCGGCGAAGGGAGGGATGGTGCAAGGAAAATGAAAATAAATAAATAAATAAATAAATAAAGCCATCCAAGCAGACAGAGAGGCAACACTAGCCTTCAGATTCAGAATGCCCCTGTTCAAGGAACTGTTAAAACATCCTGATGGCAAATCTTAAAACTGCATCACTGCTTTCTTTCTAATTTATCATTCAATATATTTCTTTCCTTTTTGCTTTTTATTCCTTCTCCCAATTACTTCACCATGCATCTTCATCAGTCCTCCTTTCTTCATTTCTTCCTAATGGGTTTCTAAGGACAGTTTACCAAAAACACAAACAAGGTATATTCGCATTTACCCCCATGATCTTCGCTGTGTCTCTCCAGCCTGGTACAATGAGGCTGGATGTGTACTCATTTGTGGAGCTCATACCACAAAAATGTATCTATCTGCCTGAAGGAGTACGAACCCAGGACTTAGTTTCCAACAAAACTCTTCTCCCCTGAGGGCTGTGGATTATGTTGGGTGTCTGTGTCGGTGTCACATGTACATTTTTGATAGTTTGAGCTTCATGAACTAATCCCCATCTAGCCCCATTTTACTGGGAAGCCAGGAAACACAGAAGATTGCAGCAAACTGGAAACACTGCCAAATCACACAAAAACTATTTGGATGGATAAATTGGGACTAGCCTAGGTTTAAGTGGGGAAGTGTCTTCTTTGTATTTGGTTGAACTGCCCATTTAAGCTCATACTGTAATGCTATCCCTCCCAGATCACCTTGGGCAGTCTGGAGCGGCGCAGAAACTTTGGTACAGCGTCTTGCCCAGAGTTTGGGTGGATGACCTCATTGATCTCTATGGTGTCATCAGCCAGGAAGTAGTGCAGTATGAGCTCGTGAAGGACACCAAACACGTTCTCCGTGTCGTCCCAGAAGCAGTAGAAGCGCAGGATCTTGCCGTCATGGTCCAGGAACTGCTTCAGTGTGTCATGCCTCTCGTATGGTCGAAGCGGTTGAATGCTTTTCTCCATCTGGATGAAGCAACATAGAGTGTGAGAATTTTTTTAAAAAAAGAAATGAAACTCTTCATAACTCTGTGCACATATGACATGACTCCCCAGTGTCTACCTCTTCCCGCAGCTTGCTGTAGGGGTCATCAGGAATGGATGCAGGGGCATTTAGGCGCACCCCAAGTTTTGAGAGAAAGTTACGGGTAAAAGGGTCACAGTCGGTGATGGTGAAGGTGCGGTTGTACAGCACCGTCTGTTGGTTGATGTTGAAATGGTAAACATTGTAGAACTGGTTGTCATCCGGGGGAGGCAGTGGGACGCGGTGCCGATGAATAAGTGTTCCTGTCGCAGGGATAAATGACACAATATTGAAAATTAATGAGTGCTATAGTTAGCATGGTTATTGGGGTTAGTCAGGTATAACATGCAGTCTCACCTTGAGGGATGCCACTGTTCTTGTACTTTGGCTCCACAACCTGTATGGTGTCATCCTCCAGGTAGAAGAAGATCTTACACTTCCTGATTCTGAATATCTCGTCCTTGCTCTCCGGCACAGCCTCCTGGAAGTACGCTTCAAAACACAGAACCTACAAAGGACAGAATGTGATGTTGTGCATTCTGTAAGGCTAATTAAACTATTAGTAGTAGTTTGGGTTACATAACATGGCTAGACAAGTTTTATTAGTGTCAATATTTGGGGATACTCTGGTGCTGGTGCTAGCGTTCAATCTTCTCAAAAGCTGTATGTAACCTTACCTCTGGTGGTCTTTTTCAGTCATTTCTAAATATTAACACTTCTCATTTTTTTGTGCTCGGAAATGTTGTCATATTCCAATAAAAATCTGACAGGCGTACAACAACAGTGCATCCATCCAGTTATTCTATGACAAGAAAGGAAGCTCTGGTGCTATTCCAGACAGTTTACCTGTTTGTCGAAGGCCACCCACGAAGGCACGTCACTGCCTTCTCCTTTGGGGTAGACAGAATATTTTGGCTGGATCTTCTGGTCAGCCAGCAGCGCTCCTCCAATGCCTGGTTTCTCAGACCCCGCCAGCATGGGGATACCATTTGCGTAAACTAGATGTTGGGACTTGTGGAATCTCTCTTTCCCCAGCTGGAAATCACGAATGAACTCTTACTTTAAAAAAATGAATTCACAATTTTTATCCTTCTATTGTGTGACATGTACAGCACCAACAGTTTCAATAAAAATCACACCTCATGCAAAGAGCTCTTATTGACAATTATAACGTATTCCTTGAAGCTGTTATGCAGTTAATAGCCTTTATTAACCATTGTAAGCAGTGATACAGGTGTAATTTAGAAGCTCTGAACTGTGGCCAGTGATCACAGGTGGGCCAGCAACCAACAATACAAACAAACCACATAATAGTTTCAAAATAAGCACTTTGCCTATTACATACTGGCAATATTCAATAATTTTATAGTATTCATTTTTTTTCCTCATCAAAATATGTTTTTTTTTCTTGTAATTTACATGTCTGCTTTCAAATACTGTAATTTTCAAATGTTTATATTGGTTTGAAAAAGTTGATGCCCTCCACTAATCCCCTGAATACAAGGCTGGTTTGTGGGACCCAGCATTAGTTACATGTTACTACAGACGTTTTACTTTTACGTGCTAGTTATGGGCTGCCATGTTACTTCACATTACACTTAGTAAAGCTGTAATTTTTTTAGCTCAAAATGAACTGTAGTGAACGTGTTCAAAGTAACGCTTTAGCCTTCAAGCTAATTAGCTGCATGTAACGACAGCCTGCTCGCCACATACACAGACATGCTGTGTGGTGCAGTGGAGGGCCTGTCAAATATAACAATTTTTTTTTTTAAAAGCAAACTTACATGTTTGTTTTGAGAGTTCCCGCGAAGAAATGGGAGAGGCATGGCTAATCTAATCAAATCTTAAATCTGGTTCTAGCCGTTAACCTACTTGTCCGTGGATATTTACATTGAGCCTGTTTTGGGCGTTGCTAGGCAACGTTAAACAACTGTAGTGTCTATGCTTGCTCTTGCATTAGTGCAACGTTAACCATAATCCATATCACATTTCAGAATATATTTGAATGTATGTTTGATATGGGTGACACTGAGACTTATCTGTTCAAAATGTGCAGTAGGTCTACATTGCACGGGATAAAATGCAGCTATAGGGTCAATATTTCTAAACGTATTCTCATATTAATTTTTTTTTTCCAGTCTAAGTGTGGGAAGATGACCAGAATAATTGTGTGAAACCCCGCTAACAAAATGCATGAGTAATAGTGTTTAACTAGTTGAGTGCTACTTCCATGACATGAATTCTTAAATTTGGTTGATGGTAAAAAGTGTGAGAATCCTGTTGTATTTATAAAATCTACAAAAAAACAAAGTATTTTAATTGATTTATTTTTATTGCTCAACAGCCTTACATAGAAAATACACAAGCAACCTTCATTACCTAAAGCATCAACATTTTATTGCTAAACAAAATACATAAAAATGAAATACAGGGGAGGCTGACATAATACCCATCACACATATTGCAAAGGCATAACAACCCTATATCAGCCCTTTAGAATACAATTCAAGTTTTCACTTTGGAGATGACTGATTGTGGAGATTTGAGCAATATAATAATGACACTTATAGAATGCCACAGACACTTTCACACATAGAATAGCAAAAGTAAATATACTGTACTCAGCCAACTGCAGTAAATAGCCAAATTGTGTGCAAAAAGTTTCAGCAACGACAGCATGGATCCCTTTACTGTGGTTCGCTGACCGTTTGTTACCAAAAAACAAAACAAAACAAAAACAAAACAACATTGCAACATTCTCATGGTTTATGGAAACTGGCATGAGGCCTAATCAAAATAACCTGGATTTTGTGCAACACTGTGTAATTGAGAGGAGTGTTGTTGCACAATATTGGTGTATTTTTCTTGATTTTTTTGGAAGATTTGCCTCGTTGTGACATACCTGGCCGTGTGTAACTTTTAATTCGAGGGCCATTCTGGTCTAACCAGGAAACCCTACTTTGATATATTCAGTGCATGTACCACTCTTGCACAGGTACAGTATTCAAATAAACAAAGACGTGCAGCTCATGTACAACCACACAGCTACAAGCTAATTTGAAGTTGACTGCTTTCTGTTCAAACACTTGATGCAATGATTTTTCCCCCCACAAAAATACAGGCTCTTCTCATGTCGTTAATCTAAGACGCCAGGCCCAGTAAGAATCCTCCGATGAAGCCGCTTGTGACGACAATGTTTTTCTTCACAAACTCTGTGGACTGAAAAAGAAAAAAAAAAACCCAAAACAGGACAGATGAATCAATATATCAGAGGACAAAATATCACAATCCATGTCAGGCAATTTTATTTTCGCTCAATGAAATGTGGAAATGTGGAAAATGTGTCAGTCGTCTGACTCATTAAGCTTTTTATGCCTCATTTCAGCCCCTTTTGGTGAACCAAACTCATTTTCAAGGGAGAGGGGGGCTTCAACCACACCATGTAAATGCTAACAGACTTGACTATTGAATATGGGACTTGCAAAAAAAACAATGAAAGTAACAACAAAACTTGAACACAGTTTCAAATCCATTCAAATTTCCATGGAGAGTAGTGTGCAGCTTCTTTGGCATGTTGGTGCAGACTGCCTAAACATAAACATCAAGCTGAATGTCAAGCATGTTGATGATGGCTGAAATTCAAGTGCCGCCTCTCTGATTAGAAAATACTTCCACAATTCAAAATTCAGTGTGCTTGCAATTCAGCTTTGATATCGACCATCTTATTATTGGCACTGTTAGGTTTTAAGGGTTTTCAATTGACTTTCTTTCATTGGTTTTCATTATTTGTGATCACCTTTGTGATAGAGAGTCTGATGAGACTGAGAGGGGGGGACATGTTTTGACTGACGTGTGCGTGTATTGTCCATGCAAAAGTGCGGTGGCATGTTCACAGCATTACATTATAATAAATACCAACACTTTGAGGCCCTACCTTCTCAACAAATGTGTTCAGCTCTGGGCCTGCTTTATGGGTGTTCTTCTTTAGCTGCTTCTTAGCTTTGTTGACATCCTTTTCTACTCGCTTCCAGTCCACTTGGATATAGCCGCTGTTGTTAGCTATCTGGATAAAGGGAAAGAATGAGTCAAACAAAAGACAAAGGAAAAAAAGAATGTGAAATACTATTATGAGGCTTAGACATGACGTGTTTGTGCCTTGTAACACCTAGATACCTGTAGCAACAGAAGACCTCCACCCACGGCTGTGGCAGCAACCTTTCCCACCTTCTGAAAGAGATATCCTGCACACCTACAAGAAGCGTTAACATTTCTGTTGACAAAGATGTAAGACTAATGATGCCTTCACATGCAGTTGTTAATACAATTGAGGTGAACAAACAATTAAACCCAAAATGGTGAGCATCAATAATGCTTACTAAGTTGTGGTAATTAGGGGGAGATGAGCATGGATTTCATGTTAACAACTGATGTTTAAGTGCTATTTTTTTTTTAAATTATATGCTATGTTTTTGAATTCTGTGCAATTATGTTTGGAATGTAAATGAACTTAACCATCAGCTATGGGCCTGGGGTGCATTTCTCCCTTTTTAAGCTGATGTAACAACACAGATTAGGGTCTGTGCTCCTGGATTTCTCTGAGTGTAGACTCGGCTTGTTTTTAGGATTATTAACTCTTCACTGAGACAGAGGCAAAGTCCAGAGGGAGCAGGGAGGACACAGGAGACAAGACTCCAGCAGGATTTGATCCCACGCCAGCTAGACCACAAATAGCTCAAGAGGTGGAAAAGAAAACCACCAAACTGATTCTCAAGTGCTGCTTGATTTTTGAAACATGGCAACTGTCACAAACAAATAATAAATAATAATAACAAGCACTGTTTGCGAAAACTATTGGCCTAATCAAGGGTTTATGGGTCTTGAAGCACTTGGAGGGAGTATCATTTTTTATTGCATTATTACTTATTAGATAATGCATACTGGCCTTCATCCTTAGACCCAGAGGGCTGTTAGTTTTCTATCCTACGAGCTAATTAAACGCTCTCTTCTGGTGTCTCAGATGTAAATCACTCCCTAGTTTGATGGCAAGAATGAACATAAGCAGGCCAGCTTTGACGACCACTAACGTAATATAATGTAATGTATTTCCATGGTGACTATTTACCATCCGCTGGCTCCCCCTATGGCTATCTGGGTGGCCACAGAGTATTTCTCTGCCACGGGGCCGGAGTTATTTCCGAAGAGGCGGTTCCACCATCGCTGACGTTTGGCGTATTCTGTCAGATCTACGACCTTGTCGTAAATCTCCTCTTCGATCTCTTTAAAAACATGAGGGGAAATAAAAGCCTTGAGAAACAATAATGCAAAGGATGCATGCCCATGTACAGTGAATAACAAACTGGCTAAAACAATTCATGAAAACGGATAAAACTGATACAAACTGTTAAAAAAGTGTTACAAAGTTTCGGCTAGGCTGCAACATCCTGGCTGTTCATGGCAACAACATGAGTGACACTTTGTACAGCTCGTGTTGTTACCACATGAGTGGCTCCACATGTCACACGTCTACTTTTTAACAGAGTTAACATTAGAGTCAAAGGCAACTTCCATGATGTAGGCTACTGCCACCGCCACAGTGAGTAGGCCTGACAGTAAGTTAGCATGGTGATACTGAAGCTAAGCTACGTAGGGGAATGTAGCGTTAAAGCTACGCAGTGGGTCTGCGGCGACAGCCCAAACACTTTTACAGTATCCTTCCTCAGATAAATAAACGACAGCATGACCTTACGTTACGTTTGTGATTCGGATATTCATTCGTGGTCGAAAACAACCCAAAACAGGAGCTGTTATTAGTTTCCATACTTACCCTTCTCGCGGTTCGCCATTTTGGAGTAGGCTGGTCTGTCCTCCGCTGCCCC
>OMLB01016967.1:13797-46544 GCA_900302555.1 Myripristis jacobus
AGTTTGGAATTTCCCAGTTTGGGATCAATAAAGTAAATCTATCTATCTATCTATCTATCTAATCTTCGAATCTAAAGTTTTCTGTCAGGATATTGGCCGAAAGGCTGATGACCAATTTTTTAGCTTTCCAGTTAGGAATGGTTCATAGAGCTTTGTCTGTTGCTGTAAGGCTGTGCTTTTGCTCAGTTGGTGTTAAAGATCTTCAGTATAATCTGATGCCAAACCATGCATTGCTTTGAAGGTGGTTAAGACTTTAAAATCAGTTTTGGTCTGCCCAGGAAGCCAGAGTAACTGGAGTGATGTGGTCATTCCTGTTTGCCCTGGTAAAAAAGCTTGGCAGCTACATTTTGCACTAATTGCTGGCAAGAGAACTTTTTTCTATTTGTATGCAGAAAAAAGTCAGTTTGCCCAGGGAAATAATTGCACATATGAGTCACCAGATCAGCAAAACAAAAGAATGACCACAAAATATTTTCACTGACGGTAGCAAGACAGCTGCTGTTGTCAAATTTAAACTAGAATAAAATTTAATTTTATGGGGAAAAAATCCACCCTTACAGACCCTTGGAGAGGCCAACGATTTTTCTCACGCGCACAATGTACTAAATCATGCCCATGAAAAATGAAGCTCACAAAATTGTAATTGACTTATTTCATGATCTCAGGCTCTCAAATTAATGAAACTGTGGCCACATTTTACCCAGGGCCGAGGACAGCAGGGTCTGTGCCCAGTGAATCACTGGGTATTGCCAACAACCTTTTGATGCAATATGGAAACAATACAGAGGCCATGATATCATACAACACTGAGAGACAGAGCTCAATGCTCCGAGGAAGACGCACCCTGAGCTGAAACATCAGCCTCAGCAAAGAATAAAGTTTGTGCTTTTCGTTAAAGTCAGAATGAGTAAAACAAAACATTATATAGACTCATACAAAAATAATCCCACTCAATCATTATTTATGAACCACTAGAAATGTGTGTTGGTGTGTTTATCTGCAGAGACCCTGCCCTCTGCCTGGATTTTCTTGATCGAGTGCCAGATCGGTAGCATCACATCCAGTAGGAAGCTATGAAAATTGTGGATGCAGACCACAGAAAAAGGAAATATAGGGAGGCACCAAGTGGACAAAGTTTGTTCTATAGTGAGAGTGAATTTTTAACTAGGACAGTGACAATATATTTTGCCATTGGCAGGTAGCTTAGCCCGGGAGGAGGGGCCAACTTTGAGTGATGTGCTTACAAACCAAAACCAACAAATCCTACTCATTCTGCCTTTAAAAAAGCTCCACAGCGTGTATTCTACTGTTTCCTAGTCAAACACAATCATTACAGTACGTATTGCTGTGATTTCTGCATTGCCAAACCTTCCAAACACAATTCATTTAGAATCATGCCAAAAACAACAACAACAACAACAACAAAAAACATCCACAGACTTTTGACCACATTGGCCCAATACAGTCTGTAGTCCAAGTGTTAGGTCTACATAGGAATTTCCATCTAGAAAATCAAATCATTCTATTTTATTCACAATATTCTGCATCATGCAGAAATTTCGTCCTCCTCACAGGGGTGGCAAGGAGATGTGAGGAGAGAAGAGACGAAGACGCACAAAATAGAGAAATGGGAGGAGGTCAGTGTGTTAGCGGGAGCACTTATATTGCTTTCTGCGCATTGCTTTATTATCTCCTTCTCTTGCCAAAGTGCCAAAGTGTGTATTCTGTCTTGCAAAACTTAAAAAGACAAGCCTCCTCATTTTACCTAAGTTGTTCAATATGGTAAATGGAATGCATTTCTATGGGGCTTTTCTAGTCTACTGACCGCTCAAAGTGCTTTACAATGTTTGCCTCACATTCCCACACAGATGGCAGAGGGTGCCATTCAAAGTGCCAAGCTGCCCATCAGGAGCAGTTTTGGCTTCAGTGTCTTGCTCAAGGACACTTGGACACACTCTCTGGAGAAGCCAAGGATTGAACCAGGAACGTTCCGATTTCCAGACCACTACTCCACCTCCTGAGCCATGGCGCCTAGAAGTCTGCTTTTGTAAAATGACCAATATTCCACATGACTGTTATTCACAGAAAAATATCTTTTATTCAAAAACAAAACTATATAATTTATCATTAGCTACGTCCTGAGGGAACACTCCCAGGCTTATATTATATTATACATGCCAATAAATTCATCCCACAATTGGGGATTTTAGTTATTCACAAAGCATAATTTTACACAGAATCTCCACAGCACCCGATACTTTCCTATTTGACCACTAGAGGTGTAAAAGTATGTTTTTCAAGTCACATGTTTATCTTTAATAAAAATCTTGGTACAAATTGCAGCAGCTCTGGTATGCACCCCTCACTGTATCATGAATTTCATTACTAGTTTTGGAGACTGGTTTCATATATTAAACCATCAATATAAATGACCAGCATAGCAGGTGTAATTTAAAGGACTAGTTCAGTTGCAAAATGTATTTTCTACTTGAGAGGTTATGTGTTCATTTTACATAAACTTTTATATCAACTATGATTTACTGTTTTTTTTTTATGATGTCATGAGCATCAAACGGTCCAATATCTCTCCATGTAGGCTACACAACTGTTCTGCCAAAATGTGGCAAATCCACATCTATCTTTTTTTCACTTTCTCATAATTAAATAGGCTTATTATAGTCATTTGAATTACAGCCAGTTCATGTAGTATGATGCATTTACATTTCAAACCACTTTCTTTAACATTTTGCCAATTCGATATTCTAGCAATGACACACACATGTTAAAGCTTAAAAACCCATCAGTTTTAGTCTGGCAGATTTTCTATAAATGCTTGAATATACACAATTTATTATTAAACTTATCTAGATTTCCTATATTTAGGGGACATTTTTCCTTCTCCTCCATGCTCTCTATGGTACTTTGTTTTGTTACCAAAATGCCTGCTGGGGCAATTGACTCGGTTTCAAAGGAGCATCAAAGGTTTGAGCAGCCACTTGCCCTTGTCTAATTTGTCTCACTTTGTAATTGCATACGCTGAGACACAGCAGTGGTTTACATGAAGATGTAATACGTCTGCAGAATGTTTAGGTGTCATAATCACAGTAGTTTATGTATGTATGTATGTACCTACCTATGCTGCCAGATTTAAACTGCATGCCCTTAATTGGTTTTACAGATGAGTAAGGTTGAATGTCATCAGCAAATCAATTAAAAGAAATCCATTCTTATGAATAATGATTAATGCTATGAAGTGGGAGCATGCACCGAGCTTGAATGGAGTAGAATGGTAATGGAACTATTTGCAGTGGTTATTTGGCTAGTTCAAATCAATTTGACAAAAATCGCCTTTACAGCTCATACATATGGCAATAAAGTGTGCCACACTTTCTTGAGATCTGAGAAGATACTGTATGTTGTGATTCATTTGCTGACACATAGAGTATGTTGTGTGGAGTGATGTGATCTCACTCCTGTGGATGTACACACATCATGCAGCAACAAGGGTTGGCTGGATACTAGACAGATATGTTTTTGGGAATGTTTCCCTCTAAGCACAGATCTAATTGGATTTCTTTAACACTGCTTGTGAATGTTAAAAAGAAAAACTAAACCAGAATCAACAGCCAGGAAATAAAGTTAATTTAGACATTACTTCTGAAAAATTGTGAGATTCACATACATTTGGCCACTTTTTGGCATTATTGATCTTACAAAGGGCAAAATTACTATACAAATACCATAATAATTGAATGTCTGGCAACATTTGTGGCAATTATCCTGGTCCAGTGGCCACAGTTCTTTACAATGGAAACAATTCACATAAAAATAGCTGCTGCTTTTACCATCCCTTCTGTTTTGATTTGATTAGGAAAGTCTGTTCTACTCCAATTCCATGACATAAACTGGGGGGAAAGGGGACCTAGAATAGACCCCTGAGGGACTCCACTAAGTTATATATGCATACAGAGAACTGCATATCGGATTGAGTGGAAATGAACCACAAAACAGTCATGCTAGAATTACAAACACAGGAGTCCAATTCAGGGGAATTAAAACACAACAGACCACAAAGAGGTCTTTGTTAACATTTAGCGGTCTTCGCACTGCAGCAGGGGCAGAAACCAAACAGGAATTGTTTAAATTATTCATCCTGGCATTTGAAGTTCATCAACTTTTCATTTGCAGCTTTTTCTAATAAAGGATTTTGAAACTAAATCTATTACTATTAAGGGTGGAATGGTGGAGAAAATATACCGGTATTGATTCATTCTGAAGAAGTTTGTTATATTAAAAAGTGTATTTCCATTGTGTGGTAACCTTTCTTCTGAAAACAAGATTTATCACAAATTTTGTGAAAATACTTTTTCTTATTTGTTGACCTTCCACTTTCATGGATGCTACAATAATGCAGTGAGAGATGCTGTTGAAATCAACAATTTAATTATGAGAAAAATGTGAATTATATTTCATAACAAGCAAAAGACTATCTCAGACAAATAAGAGACAAATACAAACAGAACAGAGGGTTGGAGGACAAAATGTGACACAACCCCCCGCCCCCCTAAAAATGAAATAATAGATAGTATAAAATGGATTGAGCTACCTTTACAAACCTTAGCTACCTCTCTACAGCTGCAGTAATATGAGACTGACTCACTGACTAATGAGAATAATACATCGCCTACCTGTATGAGCACAATACACAACATCCAACTTCCTCCAGTCCTTGCACTGTGTATAATGCATGAGAAAGTCTTACTTTCAAGTAACAGTTAATGTCAAGTTCAGGCCATTGTTTCTTCAATATATCTGATATATCCTCTAAATGTGCTTTTGATTATTTTAAATGACCCAGGTAGGGAGAAAAATGCATTTTTAAAACCTTAATATAGCCTCTTTTATTTCAATAGATTTCAATTCTCTTTCATCTCTGTTCCTGTTCTTTTTGTTCTGGCAAAGTGCAAATAGCTGATGGAATTCAAGGACTAGAGATATTTTGAAGAGCTCATTACTTTTTCCCAGCCTTTTTACTTCACCCTGAATAGGAATGTAAATGACTCTGGTGGACACTGTGGACCTAAAAGTCCTGACTTCAACTTGCTTTGATAACCACCATGTTGTGCTTATTCAGTTACATCTGGAACTTGATTTGTTCCTTCATATGTCTAATATTTCATCCCCTCAGGTGCAGGTGGGATGACAGTTTTCCATCAGTCTTTGATGGTCTGACAGCGCTGGCAGATTTACAGCCCTGCAGTCTTTTTCAGTGGGGCTTGTGGTATTCCAATCAAACTACAAATTGACCTCTAGTATTCCACGAGTCCCCTTTCATGTTTGAAAAATCAGACTTGAACAACAGCTAGATTAAGGCCATCTCCCACCAGGCCAGCCTCTTACCCTTTACTTTGTTGATAGTATATTTATTCTGGTATGATGGAAATTCAAATGAGGCTGCTAAGAAAACATCAGTCACAAAATCATGACAGGCTCTTGCATATGAATTTACTGTTGGAAGCTGTGTATGGAAACAGCTTGATAATACAGTACGCAGCTTCATCATAAACATGATTTGTGTTTAGTGGTTAAGCCAAAAAAGGGCAAAGGGATGAAAAATAACAGAGCCAAAGCCCGTAAAAATACTTGATACTGCGCGGATTGCAAAAACAGTATAGTCCAACATTTTGACCACCTATCCTGCGGAGAAGCTGTCAAGTAGCAGTCAATAAAAAGTGAGTGCAATGTTGCAACGTTGTAGCATCCTTGACAGCCCCCCCATAGACAAACACAGTAAAAGGACAGCTGTTTTGACCAATGGGCTGCTCCAAATCACAGTTACGTAATCATAATACAGCGTTGGGAACCAATCGGAGGTCTTGCCAGCCCAATAGATGTGTGCGTCCTCATGTCCGTGCGCGTGCGTGTGACACCCCTAGTCAAGAGGCTCACGTGACTACACACGCCGGACGGCGATTGGCTGGGGCGAGCGGAGGGCGTGCCGACGGTGGCGGCGTGCGTTTGCCTATGTGACACAATTACAACAACTTTGAGCTGATGGTTGGGGAAGTTTGCGATATTATGAAATAACACTCTGTCGTAAAACCCAACATTACATCAACTTCATGCATAATTTGGCACTGGAATACACGCTGTGTTTTGATGTACAATGAGGTGTGTGGAAGATAACTTGAAGGGATCATTTCCTTGAGGATTTGGCAACAATTACGCTACGCCCCGTTTTAGTCCTGGATAAGGTGCTGCACTTTCGTTGTTATTGCATTTCGGCGGAGTTGCTCAGCCCCGTTGGTTTCCCCGTTTCCTTTCCATGAAATCGTGCGGAGTGTCGCTCACCGCCGCTGCCTCTGCTGCTGCTCGGAGTCTCGGCGCTGCTGGTGATGAGGAAAAGAAAATGGCGTCGGGAAAAGCGAATGAAATCGAAGAGGACTTTCCAAAGCTAACAGCGCAAGAGAGAGACAGCCTGGCCGCAATTGACAGGTTAGGCCCTCTGTAATGTGAACAGTCTTCTCTGCTTCTTTTTTTGAACGTTTGTGTGTTTTTTCGCGCAGTTTGAAAAAAATAAATACGAATGCCCCCAAGTAATACGGAACCGCCTGTGTTGTCTGTCCTCTACTTGCAGTTCACTGTTTGGATTTCAGAGGCTTCATGAAGATGGCGCCAGAACGAAGGCCTTGCTGTTAAAGGTATGCCACAGAATAGGATCAGAGTTGCCTCTCTCCGTTATCTCCTCTGATTTGTGCATATCCCACCTGAAATAAGTGGTACAGACCTCACAACGCCATCCTAGCTATACGGTTGGCCACGACTTACACAAGCACCAATTTCCCCAACTTTCATGCTGAATCAGTCAAATTGCTGAAACTGTAAAGACAGCTTTTTTAATTATGGACGTAATCGATGCATACACCGCACCTTGCCAAGTAACATTTACACCACCGTGCACTCCTTGAATTGAATAACGCGAATACCTCTGCGTGATATTTATCCGTAAAAATCAGGCAGGATGAACCGCCAGGCATATTCCTATAGTAAAACTGCAAGGCGATATGAATCTCCACCCTGCGAAATGCGATGGTGGCGCCGGGTGCTGAGCGGAGAGGTAACATGTTACGTGTTAACAATGTGTCGACGGGAGTGGACGTGTTTGCAACAATGTGGCACGCAATTTCCAACAAGGCGTTTGCGTGATGCACAAACATGTTGGTTGCAATTCTGCGTGTTACATCTGCTCAACAGTCCAGCAGCCATTGTAAACTATTACGACTGCTCGGCGAGGAGGGTTACGAATGCACCGTGTGGCCGCAAATTTCTTGCAAAAGTGAGATAAGATGCACCGGAAAGGCCCACGTACACATTTCGCCGAAATATTTCAAAATGAGACACGTAAAATTGTCAGAAGTGTTTGTATCCCACCAAGCCATCTGTCCCATCCTCAGCGACAATAACGATGGCCAGAGTTTGGGCTGTGCGTCAGCCCACTTTGGTAGCATGTGGCGGCTAACTATCCGGCGTTTTTTCCCCATGATCAAACTCGCATGTATCATACTAGTGATTCAAAACCGTACGATATTGTCGAGTGACGAACAAGTTGACGTTGTTAATTTTAGGTTGCAAAATAATGGCTGCTTAGCTCGGCCCAAGATGGCGGTGTGGGGAGGAAAAATACCCAGCAAACGCTTGCTAGCTAGCAGCTACAGCTAGGCTAATCAGCCTGCGCAAAGAAATATATCACGATGAAGCTGTAATGCTGGGTGTCTTTTTATTTTTCCAAACAAAACAATAAATTAAAGTAGAGACCCGGTAACGTTACTGTCTCATTGAATGGGACAGTTGTCTGTGCAGACAGAAGCAACCATGTTCATCCAGTCCATGCAAGACTAACATTACGCTGCCTGAGCTTCATCTGTGTCATCAACATGTGGCTTCTCGCTTTCTTGTTGTAGGGTTAGCCTATTTCATTGTTTTGTTAGGGCGTACTTTCAGACCAGGCCTGGCCCTGCTTTCAGTTCTGGCCAGTTGTCCTTTTGACTATTTCTTGTTGTTGCCCTTCACACTCTGACTGCTGCTTGGCGGCGGGCAGGCCTGTCCTTTTTTATGCGATAAATCTACAGATTTGTTTGTGCGATCTTTTTATCCGTGACAGCTACTCATCCTTAAGGCCTACATCAGATTAAACAATTTGTTATGCTCAAGGTACAATACATGCAAATTTAACCTAAGTTCCCATTACATCCTCTCTCTGGACTCTACCATGTTAAAGTGTGGAGGAAGGGGGGGTGATAGTTCGGTATCAGACGCTGTACAAACAAATTTAGATGTAGTGGCCCAACACAAAAAATATTCATTTTAGTATTGTCTCTATAGATTTGATAACTGGACATAGAGTGTCACTATGTATAGTTTTGTTTGCTGAATCACACTGGTGTCTGCTGGGTGCCCCGCACAGTGCCTGTGCTAACCTCTGTGGAACAAATTAATAAAATTGGAAGGGGGGGGAGTGCAGCTGTTGGCATGATGCCAGCACCTACAAAATGTGTTTAATCATGCAAGCTTTTTTTATTTGCTATATGCCTAATGAGAGAAAATGGTGTGTGTGCGCGCGCACTACTGAATGTGCTCCATAATTAGACAGCAAAGAATCATGTATACATAGCTTTTATTGTTAATACCATGCATAGATCTCCTCCATGCTGAGAACTGAGGTCCAACTTGTAGCTAAAGCTTTGCTTGCCCAGAATCCCTGATCCTATTGTTCTGCATGAGAAGAATACAAATAATAATAGAATAATACAAATCTTTTTTCTTTGGTATATATATTTTTTGCTACTCACCATTAAATACATGCACAATCAAAGTCTGATGTAAATTACGCCACATGGCTGTGGAAGATTCTGAAAATGTTGTATGGGGATACAGTATTGCAGTTCCAGTGGAGGGGTGGTGCTCTTTAGACTATTAAACATGACCCCATGTTAATGTGAAATCTTTCCAAAAAAGGATCTGATCTGTTAATGTTTTCATTGCAAAAACCCCCCCCAAAAAACGCATTGTACTTGAACTGGGGCTACTACGGGCACAGTGCACAATATGAATGCTTTGGTCCTCCGGAAGATGAAGCAGTTGTGTGCATTACTTGTCACATGCACATGACATTAGTACAACTGCTGTCCTGTTTTGCTATCTTACCAGCATGATTAGTGCAGAAAACAATGTAAAAGCATACTAGATAGCCTCACAGTAAGTGTGGCATGGTACAGCTGAGAAAACACCCAGTCCTTGCCCAGTTTCACCCAGCCCTGCTGTGCTTCGAGTTTTTAGTTTCATGACAATTTTTGTGGTGAATCATTTGATTTCAAAACAGTTGATGTTCAGTCTAATCTTTGAGAGTAATGACGAAGCATGGCAATATTAGCAAACACTGAAGGTGATTCTCGAGTCAAGACAAAATTACCCTCTGTTGTACTGATTCTGCTCTCAGTTTCACAGGCTATAAACACAATAGGCTGCGGGCACACTTGGCTTTCAGAAACATACCTTTATTCTATGGTTTTAGCATGATGACATTTTAGCTCCAGCATTAACTTCTTGTTGAAGCTATCATGTCCTTTCATCTCTGTTTGCACACAGACACACACATTCCCTCTGTGCTGCTGTTAGTGGCCACATTATGGGCTATCAGATTAATTTGTTTAGCTGTTATTTAAATGCGGATAGGACTACCATGTTGGGCATGGAGATTGTCCCATGCAAAACAGCCCTGGAAGGCTGGTCAAATAGTGCATTGATAGGGCATGAGTCAGCCGTGTCATCAGGTCTGACACAAACCGTAGGCCATGTGCACACTAAGCCAGGCAAATTAAAAAATAACAATGTTTTTGTATTCAATCCACACCACACCACACTAGAGTCTTCAGACTGAAATGCTCCAAAATTCTTAAAGTTTGGTTCACGTTCAGCACTAGACTGCATTTTAAATCACATGACCGTGCGACTTTTCCCTCGTGCACACTATAATGCCAGACCAGGGTTTTGAAATGTGTGCAGTTTGGAGGACATTTCTGATAAGCCCTGTTTTCGTGGGTGGAAAACTACGGTGTCTGTGCTTTCAACGCGCATGTGACATACAACAAGTTATTCATAGTCTCCGCTGTTTATTGAAGTAAACACACTGAACCTGTGCTACAAGGAGACACAAACGAAATGGCAAGCCACCTTAGAAATTATGGATAGTTGGGAAGATTGTGATGTTCTAGAGCAACATTTCAGAGTGGTGTAGAAAACATTAAAAGATTTTCATGGGAACCTGCCGATCTGGTGTGAATGACAGCCAAATAGGGAACTCTCACCAAATTTTCAATGATGTTTAAATCTACCTACCATCTGAGACTTAGTTTATATAGCTTAATCAGCATTTCATTAGGCATTTCTGACCTCAGTGTAAGCTAAACCTTTGTAATATGATAATTACCAATAAATCACGATCTTTTGGATTGGTCTTATGTTCATAGCTTAGATGTAATAAGAGACCTCTGAAATGGAACATCTGAGAAAATGCCACGTTTCAGTCGGGTTGAAAGACACAAGTGACACAAGTTAGTTTAACGAGTAATCCTAGGTTTAAAAAAAGCAAAAAGCAAAATCCAGTTACAAGGACAGTCTGAACTGCTCCAGTGCATTGTTCAGAGCAGAGCCAACTACTCATTACTTCCTGTTTGGCGCATAAAGAGTATGTGATTTAAGGTCAAATTCTGGCATTTTAATTAGCCTAACACATGGAATTGTTTTGACATCTTTTTGAATGGTTTTGTGCAGAAGGGTCACTTGCTATGTAACAAACCCCATATTTTTTTGTTTAAAATGCGTGATATTTTCCCTTTCCTTGACCTGGGTATTCTGCATTGCAGATGTGTAAATTTCCTCTAATTTTGCACTGCCATGGCTTTTCCTTCCAGGCTGTTAGCTGCTATGATGCTCTCATCCTGAAAGCAGAGGGAAAAGTGGACCCAGAGATCTTCTGTCAGCTAGGCCACTTCAACCTCCTACTGGAGGACTATCCAAAAGGTGAGAGTCTTGCTCTCTGTCTCTTGCTGCTTGTTTCTTTTTTTTTGTTTTCTGTCACTGTGTGATGCTCTTTGTTTTGCTCTATTTTTATCATTTGACATGCTCTTCTGTTGATTTTTCTGTCATCTCTGTTTTTCTGGTTAATATGGGTATATCCTGCAGGCACAGAACTATCCTTTCCTCATTAAATGTTTTATGGTTGCCTAGAAAGCAGGCAAGACCATTACCCTTGACACTTGGGAATAACACTGCAGGGAATGGTTGAAGCACAGCTAATTTAAGTATTTAGTGTTTTACAATGTGACTAACTATTCACTATCTCCCTGTGTTTGTTAATTTTCTCAGCATTATCTGCATACCAGAGGTACTACAGTTTACAGTCGGACTACTGGAAGGTGAGTTGATATCACATGTGCAGTCTTACTGTATAATAGAGGTTTGCGATTTGACCTAAATCTCAGATCCCAATATAGGTTATTTCATATCCCAATAATGATTTACATCACAATATAGCCAGTTTTTAGTCAATTACATGATTTCAACAGTAAACAAAAAATAAAACATGAAAAATAGAAATGTAATGATGAAAGGAGTCTATCGGCGATCTGCACATGCTTCTTGATGCTAGCACAATTTTTCCCGGGCAACAGTAGAGCTGTGAATGCGCCATACAGAGCGTCATTTCTTCAGTCAGTTGCGTATGCCATTTACTTTTCTGTCAAAACTCAGCCATAGCTGCACCACAGGTGTGTGTGTGTAGCTCCTGCAGAGGCTGCTGTCTGGGCTTCCTGCTGCTGCTGGGGCTTACTGCACATCTGTACTGTACCTGCATGTTGGGCAATGCGAGACCGCGCAGGTCTGTGGTTGATGAAGACAACGTAATGCCAGTTTTCATGTCTTGTTAACCGGCTTGAACTGCAGGAGGTTTACGTATCTGTTGTGATGTGGCTAGCTCATCTCCAAATTCTACAGACTGCAACGGTGTCACTAAATTCATGATGAGAAATAAATCAAAACATTGCTTTGGAGTGAACATTTTGTTTCAGTGAATGCAGCCATGACTTCTCCTTATATATCTGAGCTTCATTATTGCAGAGTTAATAAAATTACACAGCTTTCCAGAGTTTAGTGTTCGGCAGAGTGTGACACTCAGAACAATCACTCACACCGTGTCCACCATTACAGCGTAGCTGTGGCAACACTTCCACACAGGATGTAACTAAAGATGTGTTATTACATATGTTATGCACTTAGTTCATGTTGCCTACTCTTATGCGTGCCATTCAGAGGAATGCTAAGAACCATCCAAAGTACAGAAAATATACTTCTGAAATAAATTACCAGAACAAGTTGATTTGTGACGCAATAAAATGAACAGTGGAGCAAAACATTGAATGATAGACGTCTTTCTACCATTGTACGATATACATCATCATATCGCACAGCCCTACTGTACAA
Organism: Myripristis jacobus; assembly: GCA_900302555.1. Taxonomy (NCBI): domain Eukaryota; kingdom Metazoa; phylum Chordata; class Actinopteri; order Holocentriformes; family Holocentridae; genus Myripristis; species Myripristis jacobus. Next base: position 26,335 of record OMLB01016967.1, read on the forward strand.
CAAAAAACCTTGTATTTGCTTCTTTAACTGTCCAGATTTTAAGTATTGTATATATTTGACGTCTGCATTAGATGTGGATTGCGGTGCTTTGGTATTAATGTTTGTGTCGGGATGCAGATTTCATTATGCATTATAGTTTGGGTTGCATGATCATGACCGAGACAATTTTGATCATTGTTACTATATTATCAAAATTACGGGTCACAGTAGAGTTTGATCAATTTGTTTGTTTGTATTTTGCATTCTGATACAGTCCCCAATTGGTGATATGTTGTTCTGGTCTTTTAATATCTTTAAATAGGACTGTTTTCACACGATAAAATTATTTTAAATATTTAGTGTCGCCTCCAGAATTTTAATCATGGCACTCATGGCAATCATCAAGCCTCTGCAACAGAGGCTGGAGAATGGCATACTAAACAGGGGTGAAAGTAGAAAGTGAAAGTTCTTGCTGCTACCACTGGCGCTTTACTTTACTACACACTTTACTTTCCTGGATTTCGGTTTCCATTGCAGATAGTGCTTCCTCATAGTGAAGCCCTGCTAGTCGGTTGTAGGCATGTTGACTAGTTTTCCCTCCCTTCTCTACTAGAGCCTCACATAAGAGATTTATTTAAAAAAAAAAAAAAAAAAAACTCAGTTGCTGCCTCATATGAGCAATATTGATGTAACTAAGAGATTCACTGAAAAAAAGATTTTTCTGCATGGATAGATTATCAACTATGACACAAGTTTTGCAAGTCTGGCTTTGGTGTTTCCTCTTTGTAAGCAGCAACCTGTAGGGCTTCAGTGTTCAGTTTTTATCTGACCAATCAGAGGTCAGCAGCATCACCTTTCAGTATCTGCTTAGCTCAACTGGAAACCTCAACAGAACTGGTTCTAAAAATAGTATCCTGAACCAGATACTGTCCAAAACGTTTGCCTAATGGAGAAAAAAAAGCACATAGAGCTGGTACCATGTAATGGCAAAGGGGTGTACTACCCCAACCTTCATTGTTTCATGTTGTTGTCAGAAGTCTGTTATTTTGACGCTCCCCTCAAACTAACTGTTGTTTATGTTGACCTAATGTTAGCAGTAGGGCTGGGTGGTATGATCAAGTAAAAATAAACAAAAATAAAATCTCAGATTTTTTTTCATACCAAACTCCAGTTACAATTTGAATCACTTATTCCCCTTCTTTTCCGACTGGGACATACGTCTGCTGTAGTGGAGTAACTTGGTAGCACATACCTAGGGTCGATAGTTTACAGCATGTGGATAAAGCCCGGCTTTTCTGCTCTATGTGGGCACTATATCTTTAGTGATATGAAACGCGACTGCATCTGTAATAGCTTTCCACCATGGCCCTTTCTTGTCATACTGGGTACAAGGTGAAATTGATTCCGCTAATGTTGGCGGTTTTTTTTTTAGCGGATGTTTGTAGGCTGCCGCGGTCTTGTGCATCTCTTAGTGAACAGCCACTCCACTGCAGGCCTCTGTTTGAGAAGTTGAAATAAATTGGTTGTGCTGCTGCCTTTAGCTGCAAAATCCTCTAAACAGACTTTGCAGCGGACTGTAGTTTGTTCAAGGCCTGATGCCACAAAACCAAACCAGTTCCAAACTGCTGATGAGACCGTGCCTTTTTTTGGGAATTAACTGTTCTCTGCTTGCTGCCATGTCGTTGTTGTGTATGTGGGTGTATCTCTGTGGGACGTAAATGCAGGGGAGGGCGGAGCCTACTGAGGCCACTATGAACTATGGGAGCCCAAGGGGAGCGGCAGTGGAGGAAATTAAAGAGAAAAACGATTTTCATTTTAAAAAATCATCCTTAACCATAAAATTGATTCATAAAATCAATTTTATCGCCCAGCCCTAGTTAGCAGTTGCGTGCTCTTGGTGGAAATATAATCGTGACAAGTTGCATGTGGGTTTTGGCTGTCCCCTCTTCCTCTTCCTGGTGCACTGGCACTGAATCTTTTAGTGTTACAGAGTACCGGCCCATACCGGCTAGTTTCACCCCTGATACTCAAACTGTCCAGGGAAACCCAGACTAATGCAATTCTTTCAGGTGGATTAGCAGCTTCCTATTTTCCCCTACCGCCTATTCAGTGGTAGGGGAAACTGGGATACATTAGTTCTCTTTTAATGGAGAGTCTACACACCAGAAACATAATTGAACATTTTATAAGGATAAACTCGTGTGAGTGTTTTCTGTTATGTCCCATTACCAACTTTCTGCACTCGTTGAACAGCTTGGTCTTACCCAATGATTAATTTTGATACTTTACTTATCTCAAAAGGGGAATTGTCCCTTTTCCCTCTGGTTTTGATGCAGGGTCAGCCAGGTTGCAGCCTCTGTGGTTACTGTAGTTGGCATGGGTCTGTTTGGTCAGTGATTGACTTTAACATAGTAGTGATTCAACCTGTTACCAGTTCATGATGTTGGGTAGGTCTCTCCTGGGAAAAAATGTGGAAGTAATGTATTTTGTGTCCATCTACAAATAACAGTTTGTTTTGTAACAAATAGAAGAAGTGGGTTGTTAGCCTGAACAGTGATAGGCACCATACAGAAACTTAGACTTATCATTTGTATTTGTACATACAAATTACTTTGGATGTTGGTATTCCTATGACTTCTGTGAACACGTTGAAGCTCATGCAACAAAATCCTGTTCATCTGCTGTTTTGATATGACGTGAACATGGCAGAATGGCAGACAGCAGCATAAACAAAGTGTGTGAGTGAAGCCAAAAATAATCAAATGGACCATTAAAACTGATGAAAACTATGATAATTGTTTCAAAAAACAAAGATTTGTAACTGCAGTCTAAGTGCCATTACTTTTGAAAGGGTGTGTTTTATTCTCATTTTGCATTTGACTGTTGGGAGTTTGCGTTGGCCCAGTGGGTGCGCATTGTAAAGCTCTAGGGTGAAGTAAGGGACAAAAGGACTGAAAATGTAGGAAAACAAGACCCAGGTTCAAAATAAGCACAGATATATTTTGATAAATGCAACATAAACATAGTGAAGCATAGCATATTATGAAAAATATATACATATATAAATAAAATGGTACCATTTTTATCTAGAGTACAATAGAAAGTAAGAAATAAACTTAAATGGCTCAAAATACTTTTAACAACTAATGTAGTATGCTTAGATGGTGTTCATTGATTCTGTGGTGCTCATGTTGGCTGATGCTGGACTGGTAGCATCAGTTATTCCCACTGAGCTTTGTTGCAATGGACTGTGCATGTGATTTTAGAGTGTGGAAATAGCAATGGTTCACCATTATTTGTGGAGACAACGCCACAGTTTACATTACCTCCAGTTCCTGCTCCCACCCTGGAGTTAAACTGTCCAGTCAGTCATGATGTTGGCCTCTTCTCTTTTCTCTCTTGTGCCACCTCATCTGGTTTCTCCTCTGTCTCCTGCCTGTGACTTGGAAATAGACCTCAGCGTGCCTTCTTTTAAGGATGTCTCTGTTCCTTATGATGCACTTGGAGCAGAGAGGAGGCTCTCAGGAGGAGCTGTGAGCGAGGATACACCTGTGTACCCTATGCGGAGGTTTTGCCTGAACGAGTGACATCAGGCTGTTATTCTCCTCCCACTTCAGAATTTGTTTAAAAATGAATTCACAAATTCTGAATGCCAGATAAAGTTTGTTTTTAAAGTCCATTTTTAAAGTTTCTCCTGACATGCAAGTTACATTTATTTATTTTATATCATTCCAGGGCTGATGTTTAATAGTGATTTGCAAAGATGAAAGTTTAATAGTGTTTTGCAAAGATCAAAGTGTTATTCTTTAGAGATTTTAACCAGCCCTAACATCAAAGCTGTATCTGACCAGAACCTGGACCAGCCCAGCACCCCATGTTTTAATCCCAACACTGGCCCAACCCCTCAGTTTTCCAATAGAAAAAATGTCCTGTGTGATTTTTCTGAGTGCAGCTGAACTATCAGAGCTGATGGGCCAAATGCAAAATGAACTGCAGGTAGGCAATAAAACAGCTGTTAAGTGAATAAAAACATGGATTGTCTACCTGCCACTTGTTTCACCAAGTTGCTTTAGGTGTAGTTTTTTTTATTTTTTATGTACCTTGTCTGTAATTTCTGACGACAGACCAACAACTGTGGAACGACACTGCCCTGCTTGCACATTTAAGTTAAACTTTGTAGCTTGACACCCCAAATTTACTTAGTTAATTTTCTGCATCAGGTTATTTGTCTCTATCTGGTGCGACATGCATTTGCTGTGTCTGTGCCATTGTAATAATGTGAAACTATTTACGCACAATACTGTTTCTTGAATGCAGTATACCAGGTCAGAAGTCTGAAGGCTTTCAGACAGATCTACATCATCATCATTATGTTTATTTAGACAACACTTTTTAAAAATCTGTTGTGCTTAACAACAAAGTGGAATGGAAAGAAAAGAAGTGCAGTTGGGATATGGGATGATTTATTGTAAGAGAATCTCAGATTTTGTATGACAACATAATTTGTTTGAAGAAATGACCATAATAACTTGCAGATGTCCAATACATCATAAGTAATTGACGGCACATAAAAATGAGGCTCAAGTGGCCAAGGATGTCTCATTTATTAAATGCCTGTTGCCTGGACTCCTCTCTCCTTGCGTTTCCGCCACACCTCCTCAGCTCGCATCACCCGTGGGCGGGGACTAAGACACAAAGAAGAGACAGGAGGAGAGGAGATGAGGAGGTGCAAACTGAGAAATGAGAAGAGGGGGTTGTCTAGCCTGTCCTCTCCTTTCTCCCAGTGTGGGTGGATGGGCTGGTTCGGTATGGTGTTGCCTTGTTGTCGAGGGCCCATTAAGGAGAGGTGCCTGGAGTATGATAGTGACCGGGTCTGACAGCTTTGGGCTCTCCGGGAATACAGCTCTCACAGTGAAGTGAGAGTGTGAAGTCCATGAGCTGGATAATAGAGCAGGGCAGAGTTTACTTTGCTGCAGCTGCGATCTAACAAGCCTGAGTTTTGAGCCCCAAGGCAGGATTTTTATTGACGAGGTCGGGGTTACCAGGCCAGGAGGGGTAGATCGAATTGGCTGGACTCTAGCTGGTGAATCTGGCTGGCTAAGGGCTTGTGTCCATATAGTGTGTTTTTTGTTTGTTTGTTTGTTTGTTTTTTGTCTGAGCACCAGTGTTTTTTTTTTCTCCCAACTGTTCCCTGAGGAAAAAGTGTATGCGGCGACATGCAGTCTTCTAGAGAAAAAGTGCTGCACCCAGCGGCTTTTCTCAGAGCGTTTCGACTTTTTTTTGTGGCCGTTCTGATCATTTGTAGTTGAAACACAGATCTACTCAGTTGTTGGACAGCAATGGTAACTTAGCGAAAAGCATGATAAGCTAACAGGATGTCAACATCAAGAGGTAAAATGGACAAAGGCAACCCAGACTTATTTGATTGGACAGACAGTGAACTCTAACAGTTACCTAACTAACAGTCCTGAGTATGATCACCTGACTGTCATAAACAGAAACAGAAGTTTTCCTTTTTCCCCATCCACACTACAGCACAAGAGTGGCATATTAAAATCTATCCACTTTTGAGGCCCAAGTTACTGTGGACCCAGTGTCAAAACAGAAAAAAAAGATTCATTTTCAGATAGATCTGGTTTAGTGTGTACACAGCCTTCATTATTATACTGTTTTGTGCTTTGCCTAGCTTACATAGTTGTGTCTGAGTTACATATTCTGTATCCAGTTTAGGCTTGGGCTTTGTAGTGGTACAGGGCTTCTGCGTATGTGACTTACTTTCACTTCTTACTCGGTCCCTCGCCAGCTGCGATTAATCATATTCTTGCAGAAAACCACTGCAAATTAAAACAGTGAAATGATCAGCGGGATATATATTTGATTTATGAAACCTTCCCACTTGTTTCTAGTGACTAAATCCAGTGTGAAGGCCACACACTTATCAGCTCGGTTACACTTCCATGTTTGGCAGGGCTCTACAATGAAGTACAGGCTGATTTACATGCATTTTTGTAAAGGCGCTCAGTTGCACGCCACTTTTTGCGGAGCCCTGCACCGTCCAGTGTTGCATTACCTTATTTGTAGCAGCACGGGTGCATCGATGATTAACACATCTCAAAGAATCACAACAAAGTAATTTAAGGGAGTAAATAATTCAGAGCACTTTATCAGAAATAATTAATCTGTAATGAACTTTTTAAAACTGATGTTGAGCCTGAAGCACCGGTTGATTAACGTTAATAACTGGGTCAGAGGCTCTGTAGGTAAATTAGGGCCATGCTATTTATACGTAGGATAGACTGACAGGTAGTTGGATGCATCTTTTTGTTTGACATGCATTTCCCACCACAGTGTTTATCAAACCCAGATTCTCTACCACTGGTGCTGCCCACAGGTTTTTGTTTTGCTCTCTACTCTTTTCCATTATTCATATTGATTTTCTTTTCTCTCCATACATTTCTCTCTTTCCTAAGCCAGTCAAGCGTCGTAGCTACCTTTATTGCTTTTTCAGTGTTTTCGTTTTTCTCTCTGTCTGCCACAGACCTCCACCTCTCTCTGTGCCCTTGTCTCCACTGTCATCGCTAAATGATGCAGAGGCTGCTCTCAGCACTTTCCAGGCTTTGATCTAAAGAAGATTTCTCCCTTAAGCCATACACCATCCACACCCAGGAGTTATCCCTGCCTTTCAGCATAACTCTTGCTTATATATGAAATGATGAGACCAGAACCTGTAGTCTAAATAATCATCTCTTCTTTTCTCATAGTTTGTCTGTGTATAAGTGATTTAGTGAATTTACATTAAACTTTGTTACTTAATGTTACTTCAGAAGATTTGTCAGTGTGTGTGCATGCAGGTGAACATGTTGGTTTGTGTGTGTGTGTGTGTGTGTGTGTGTGTAGGGCAATAGTGGGAGGTTCAGTGGTTAAGAGATGTCAGAGAAATGTCAGTGGTTTTCAGTTTTGACTCAGTTTGAGTTTTGACTCCGATAATTACTACATATTTTGAAATGAAACTGAATCTTTCCAAACCAAATCAGATCACTCAGCCTACACCTGTGTTGAACCACAAGGCTTGTTGTTTGTAGACACGGAGCGACGTGTCTGTTTGTCACAACCGTTTGTGATTTCCTCGTACGGAGGTCAGTATCGTGAAACTCTTGTGCTGATGCATGGCCATTTACCCATTTCACACCTTGATATGTAATCTCAGGGGTGAGACTAGCACTAAATAACCAGATAGATGGCTGCTGTTTCTAAGATAAGGCTAGCCTCAACACATTTATACTGTGCAGACATGGTGAGAGGGTTGGATGCTTGGGTAGAGAAATCTTCTAGTAACTGAAAGGTTTGTGGTCCGATCTCTGATAGGCGCTGGTGATGCCCAGAGCTGCTCAAGTGCCCCTGAGCAAGGGCCCCTCATGCCCATGTGTATGTGAAGAGCTCAATTTCCAAATGAGTTATGTACCATAGGGGTGAAGGGGTGGACTCAAACCTTTTAACAGAAAATGCTTTCTTACGTGAATACACAATTTGGTATGGACTACTTTTTGTCAAAGTTATTAGGCATCCAATAGTGTATGGAATGAAATAATTATTTTGTACTGTGTGCTGTCATTGAACAGTGAACATAATCTAAAATGGTTGAATATAATGTAGGTTGCAACTATTCTTTTTAAAAAAATAAGCCACACACTGTGTGAGTTGTAAGCCGGTCTTATTGGTAATGCCTGGCTTTTTGCACAGCAATTTAGATTTCTGCGCTTTGACATTTCCAACAGTGACTTCAGTTTTTTAGGAATTTAGTTTTCAGCGTGTAGCCCTGCGATGTTCTGAGGAATGTCTATGCTGCTGCTCATAACAAATTTCTTTTTCTTTTTTTTTTTTTTTTTAAATTACAGAACGCTGCCTTTTTATATGGCCTTGGCATGGTTTACTTCCATTACAACGCATTTCAGTGGTAAGTACCTTTTTATTTCACTGTTGCAGTTATAGTCAACCAATTTCACGAGGATTTGTGTTAATGCTGATCCGCCCATTTTATTCTTCATAGTTTGAACATTTATATCATATTTTGGCATTTTGCAGCACTGTATTCATGTGAAAATATTGTTTGTTTCTTAGTTAATACATGTGTTGTTGTTTTTTTCTTTTTTGTTAATTGTTTATCTGTTATTAATAGTAAAGCCTAGATTCTCAGGTGTTGATTTGAGGTTGAGGTGCTTGATTTATGATGTCGTATATGTGGTTGATTGCTTTGGGAAGGAGAAACCAGGGAAGAGGGGCTTTGTGCCGCGGTGCAACTGCAGTCACCTGTCTCTTGAGAGGGATTCATTATGTGTTAGATATTGCGCTTACTGAAAAGTCTTGGCTTTTGGCAATGGGAGAGCCTCTCACAATTTCATGTGTCAACAGACGTACAGTGAAAACACACATTACCGTACACATGTCCACATACATAAAACCCACACACAGCATTGGGGTCAGAGTGGTCGTGTCCCGGGTTGAACTGTCCTCAGTGGAATGAGGTTAATGTTGGCCTTAGTGAAGGATTTCAGTCCCCGCTGGGGCTTTTCCACCACTCTGGCCTTTCAGTGGCCCTGTGGTTTTTCCAAGTCCAGGCACCAGGCCTTGTCGTTAACCCAAACTTAGATCCTTATGCCTTGTTTTAGAATACACGCCGTAGTCTCCATAGATGGATATGCTGGCTCACCATGTTGAAACCACAGCCACCATAAGTCTTTGCATGACAGTTTTTTTTTTTTTTTTTTTTTTTTTTTTTTATAAAGAGTTTGATCCTAATCTAATAAGATTGAGAGGTTTAGAAGTTAGGATCAGCTGTGGACTTTGACCTAGATTTGGTCATGTTGATAGTGACTTTGGGGTCAGCTTGCAGATAGCCATGTTTGCCAGGAAAACTGGGCTAGCATATAGGAAGGCTGCCCTGTAACTGAAGGTCCCATTGGCTTGTTTGAATTGCAGGGAAAATCTGATTAGTTTTCAAGGCTACCTGTTCAAACTTTACTTGGGCATGTCCACACTGATTTTCAAAGAAACAATGAAGGCAAACCTTTGTTGACAAGTGCCCATAGTTGTTTTGTTTACAAAACACATGCAAAAGCAAAATGGAGGTTTTGCTGTGGATTATTCTGTTGGTCTGCATGCAGCAATATCCAGTCATGGTACTGAAAATAGTCATCAGCATATGACAATGGAGAACGTTGTCATGTACCTTGTTTGTTGCTGCTGTCACAGCTGGTATCACAGTAAAGAGAGGGAAGCAATGACTGGTGGGAACATTTGATGACGACAGGTGGCTTTACAGCTTCAGGATGCAGAGGGAGAAGTTTTAGATGCGCTGCAGTCTGTTAGACTCAGTATTGAATGTCAAGGCATGTTGTGTGGGATATGATGAGATAAAATAAAAATCCTACATGAAGCTGATCTGCCAGTTCAAACTGAGTTGCATGTCAGCCATTTCGATTTGGGTTCGTGTTTTAAACCACATACAAATGTGGTTTGAATCCAATTGGGGGGAAAAAGCAGATTTCATGTGGCTTCCTGCAGCTTCTGCTATGCAGAAAAGTCATTCAGCTCAAGATAGGCCAAAAATCATATTTGTGCCGTCTGTCTGAATAAAGCCATGTTGACCCTCCTGTGCTGCGAGCTCTGAATCCCAGGCTGCTCGAGGGGGGCTGTTCTGTAGCTGACCCTATGCTTTGACCACTTTGTGGTGCAAGTAAAACTAATTGAGAATTTCCCTTAGTATCACATTTTGATTATTCAGTAGAACAAGGTATTTGTAGCATTGGTTGATATTGACTGCGTTAGGTGCTCTGTCTTCTTGTCCAGGCCAGAGCAGCCCCCCTCAGCCGAGGCCCAGGCAGGACTGAGAAGGTAGGCCCATTACCTACCTTGGCTTAGTTTCTCTAGAACAGGGGTCATCACCTACATTAATTCAATGGCCAGAATATTTCTGCAGACAATGTAGACCACTGGCTTTTCATATAACAGAATATAAATTTATTTAGGCCTAATTAGCCTAATTATTGATTATTGTGTAATATTTTCACTTTCACACAAAATTAATGTTATTTTTAGTAGCCTATATCAGTGTGAGCAGACTCCTAAAGAACATGACAAATCCATGATAATATCAAGATACTGACCTCTGCCAAGGAGGCAGTCACACTGGAGTGATGGTTAAAATATGTAATTACGAAAAGATATTTGCAGATTGCAGGCCTGATTGGCCAGAAATATTAATAAACTTGAACCAATATTGATGCTATTATGAAGTGTCTTGATTGGTAGAAAACACTTGCAGAAAGAAAAGCCTTTTGAATGGTTTTTCAGGCAAACAAAAGCCAAACTGTCTTTTAGATGTGGAAAAAATAAAATAAAATGCTATGTTTTTGTCGCCATGCTTGCATAAAGATGCGGCACAAGCCGCATTCCATTCATAAGAGTGGAATCAGTTTCAGCTTCACCTGTCACGTGCTGCTGCTATTCAGTGATCAACCAGTGAAGCAAGTGCAGCTTTATGAGCGAGGTAGGCCTGACTCCTGCATCAGGTTGCTTGGCTATTCGCAGGTAACAAATACTAAGCTGACAGCTGGATTTATAATATCTTCAGAACCTACGGGTCAACCACACATATTTGGGATCTGTAAATCATTTGTAATAAAATTATTTCCATCTCAATTGTTTTGGTGTTGCTTCAATAGAGGAAGAACAAAAATGCTAGATATCCTAAATACTGGAATGCATTTTTTCCTTTGCACATTTCCTGACTTCATTAATATTGTGCGGGCTGCCAGTTGACAGTCATCGCTCTAGAGAGTTTTGCTGTTGAATGTGTGCTTATAATCAGACAAGAAGCCATCTTGGGACTAAATCATGTGCAGTGAGCTCCATCTGTCTAACTGATAGGGAGTAGGACATTGCTGCTGCTGACCGAGCATGACTGTCTAGTTTTGGTAGCTTTCTAGCACCAAGCTACTATAGACCTGATTATCGCAAAATGGCTTATGAGTCCTGCTGTGTTCGAATGGTTATTCCCATGGCGCTGTGCACATCGAGCACAATTCAGGTCAGTCAGCCAGGCGTCAGACACGTCATGCCTCTATAACAGGGCACAATCAAACTTCATCATGGTTTACAGCAGTTGAGAAAATTATTTCCTGCAATCATCTGTGTTTTTAATTAAGCAGTATGTACTTAAAGTGGGCCCGACGCCCCCAGCTCGAGTTCGAGTCCGCTGACCCAAGTAGTTAAAAACTGTGGTGCACTGGGCGGAGAGAACAGCAGTGGAGAAGGAGCAGGAGGGGTGGGGTGGATCATCTGTCAAATCAGTGTAATTACGCAGAGTAAAATGCAAAACTGTGAAACATCCAAAGACATTCACCTGCTTTTGATTTTTAACTGTGGAAAAAGGGAGTAGTTGATTTAGTGCCTAAAACAAGCAGTCCAACATATGCGCTTATATGTAGTGCCAAGTATTAGGGTATTCTCGTGTATCTGAGTCCACAACTCTGTTAACAACAGAAACAACAACACAGTTGCAGTTCTTTGATGAAGCTTGAGTTATTTTAAAAATTAAGATCAATCCGAATCTTCACACCTTGACATTGAGTTCTCTTACAACGCCAGCAGTCCTCTTGTGGTACTTGGTAAGAAACTGTTTACTGTCTTTGACTACCCATGTCAACAGCAGGAAAATTGAAATTAAACTTTGCATTCTTGGCTAAGTACAATTGGAAATATCTTGCTTTTGGGATACCTTTTTGATCAAATTTCAGAACCATGACTGGGGTGGATATGTGCACTTCTACAGCATGCTTGGAAATCATTTTTAGCTAGTTGTTGCTTGCAAACCAAAAATATTTCTTGAGACTGTCAGAATCTCTTCTTGTCAGTTTGTTTGTATTTTAGAAGGTAGAGGATGAGCTGGCATTTATTATTTTTCTTTTCTTTTTCTTTTTTTTTAACTAAACTTGTGCACAGCAACACTGAGGCGCCATTTCATTCCTCAGTATAGCTGCTTGGTTCATTACCTTGGTTAGAGTAATGAGCCAGCATTCATCTGGTGTACATGGAGCGCTGGTTCTGAACCAGGCCACCTTGCGTCCACTTGCTCCTCCTCCTCTCCTGCTGGCTCCCTGTGGCCTCTGCTCCCTGCCTCCCCCTCTTCTCCCCACATTTCAGCCTACATCCCCCCTTAGCCTCTCTGCTGCCTCTTTCCCCCATCTGCTCCCCCTCTACCTCCCCATCCGTGGCCTTGAAGGCCTCCAGTGCTGTCGCCTTGCCAAGTTTACATGTCCCCATCTCCCAGGCCTGGGGAATGTGTCTGTGGGGGAGGGGAGGGAAACGGGTCATGTGGGTTTCTCTAGGGCAGATTACGTCAGCCTGAGCCAGAGGCCCAAAGGAATGCTGAGCTGTCAGATGGTGAATATTACTTCACAGAGCCAGAGGAGTGCTCGCAGGTCTAACTGAGGCTACAGAGAGACATGGGCCAAGTGTCAAAGTGTTGGTACAGTCTAGAACTAGGATCATAAATAACCTGCTCTATGTCTAATGGTAATTACCTTCTTGCCATGAGTTCAGTAGCTTCACCAGAATAGACTACAGATATCTTGCAGATTTGCTGTTGAACAAATTGTGATCATTAATTTGTCTCCAAACTGGGGACACGTCTTAATATAGACTCAAAGATGGAGTCTATATGATGGAGTTAAAGTCTTATTCCGTTACTTATTCATAACGATGCTTCAGCATTGTCTGGTGCCCTCAGCTGCCCTCTCCCAAAGGAGAGAATATTCCTTCACTTATCTGCTGGCTAGAGATGCCTTACGCTCTCTGTCACAGCCTATCTAGCCCACATTAGAAGAGCTGCACTCTCCCAAGTATTCACTCTGGATCCTGCCAGGGAGGGAGGAGGGAATGAACACAGCGCACACAGGGAAGGGAGGGAGAAAGGGAGGGACCAGATAAGCGAGGAGGAGGGGGAAAATGGGGCCAGTGAGTTCAGAGTGCTTTGCCTCAGAGTAGCACATCCTGTGTGTATGTGTGTGTTTGGGGGGGGCACAGTCAGCAGTGAGCTCAGTGCTGTACTGGCTCATGCAGGGAAACGGCTTCATGCTGACATGCGATTGCCATTGTTGTCATAACTGCACAGTGAGTGGATTCATTTTCAATCTTGTTTGTTTTTGGTCCTTTAATTTGCTCCTGTCTATTTTTCAACATTCGAAAGAGAGGAGAGGGTTTGTTGCCAAGGTGACAGCAGTGCTTGCATGTGCCTCCCACCATTTCAGTGTCTCTCTCCCACTCTCTTTGCCCCTCCAACTCCACATCTCTCCCTCCTTTGGTTTGAAGCAGCGATAAACTACAAATCCGATTGAAACGGTCCAGTGTTTCTAGCTTCAAACATTTCCTGGAAATGGAGTTCAGGATAAAAGTCAGACAAGCAGGACTGCCAGTTTACATGCATTTGGTGTGAGACTCATGCATTCAGTCTCTGCCACACGCTGTGAAGCCGACAACAGAAGCCCTGAGCCAAATCACTGTTACTAAATATCATTTTGTTTTGACCACATAAAGTTTGGACACATTTCAATGGTTATCAGTGTTTTTGCCAGCCTGCACAATTGCATATGTGGCAAATCAGTGTGCACTACAACATAATCCAGTTAGACCTACCACAGTTGAGCATAGTTTCTATATCTCTGCTTAGAGGAAGAGGACGAGTGTGTGTTACTCATCAGTTTCCAGCTGACTAAAATCAGCTTGAAAATACTGGCATTCTGTGTATGACAGGAGCTCGACAAGCTGGATGGTTTCTAGAACTAAGTTAGATTTTCAATTAGATTTCAGCATCAATATTGCGTTCCACTTGCATTCAACGTGCTTTGTTTCTGTGTCCCCCGTTTGTCTCCCTCCAGGGCGATCAAGGCATTCCAGGAGGTGCTGTACATTGACCCCAGTTTCTCACGCGCTAAAGAGATTCATCTGAGACTGGGCCTCATGTTCAAAGTCAACACGGACTACGAGTCAAGCTTAAAGGTATGTGCAGCCACTGTGCCGCCCCATAGGAACTATGTAGCATGATGCACATTTGTCCATGTCCACTGAGCAGGCTGTTGCATGTAGAACTGCACAGTTAAACATGTATCGGCCTGTATCAGAACTTCAGGTCCCGTACATAATAATTATGGAGTACTGCATTTTTGGCATCAATGTTTTATTTCATTTAGAGTATCAACAATTGGTGGATATAGTCAGTTATAGTTGTTATAAAATGCAAGCAGTGTTAATTTTGACAAGTGTTTGAATTTTAGTTTTTGTTTTTGTCATCTCATTTTTTTACATTAGTTTTAGTCAAGTTACAGACAGAAACACATAATTTTAGTCAATTTAGTCAAACGACAGGATGCTATTCCAAAAATACTGTTGCATTTTTTCAGCTTCCTTGGCTTATTGCTCTGGCCAGTCCCCTTGCTTGTAAACATTTGCTTTTAATTGCTATTTTATAATAAGTGAGCATTATTTTTAACAGTGTATTAGCGTTACACCTGAAACAACACAAAAAATAAGCTATGCTTCAAGTATGTCAACATTAAACATGATTCAAGATTCATGTCGAGACGAGTTGAAACTTGAAACTTGAAACTAGCCCAGGCTACTTGTAAAAAAATAACAAAAGAAAAAAAGTCAGTACATGTGGTCTGCTAAGTTCTGAAACCTGCCAGTTTACACCAATGAGAGTGGGCGAGATGGCTTATCATTTCCATTACTTCATTGTTTCTGTCAGCTTTCTGTAGTTGGATAGTTTGTAGCCCAGCTCCGTGCTGCCTTCACAGGAACGCCAGAGTAGCATCTATGAAATTTCACCAACACAGTTTTTACTGTGTCATCTCAGGAAAATGGATGCCCTCTACCTTGGTAATCCCTGTGGAGAAAATGTAGAGTTTCTTCCTCTCGAAAGTATTGGTTTATCCTGAGGTTACACCCAGAACGCTGTGTTATGGCCATGATTAAAAATTTATAAGACGGATATTCTGCTGTTGGATTACGTGTGAAAGTCGTCGGTTAGGTTGTCAAATTGATTTTAAATTGTGCCTGTCTATTCGTCTGCCTCATTTTCATGTTGTTTTTATTGGTGGTAAATCATTTTTTGTTTTTGTTTTCACAGAGCAACTTTTTAAACATTATTGTTTTGTCGTTGTCATTAAAGAAGGGGTCGTCAGTGACTATTTTTGCCCAAAAATGTTGATAAAATTAACACTGCGTACAAGAAGTGCATATTTATGATTAAATAACTATTAAAATAATCAGAATTATAATTTGTGTTGCCATAACCCTGCAGTCCTAGTTACATTTCAATATCTCAAGTTGACCTGCCAACACAGAATGAGCTGAGGCCTCTGTATTCTCCTCCACCGTCTCTTTCATCCCTCCAGCCGACTGTCCATCCCAGTGGCTGATGAAGACATTAACATGGCAGAATCATTTTCCATTCATGCCTTTCTGCATTGTGCACCTGATGTGTAGTCACAGAAGCCGCTCTCTTGCCTGAATAGAATTGACCTCTGTAGTCCTCGTGTGAACAAAGGCTGCTGGATCATCTGTCCTCTCTGCCTGTGTCTAAATCCAGTCTGCTGTCTATTGACACCTGTAAGCCATAGATGTCCAGACTGAAACGAAAAGCTCTTTGACTGGAGCCTATGGATCCATTGTTGTCTGAGAGTACCGGTTCCCTTTAGGGACAGACTGCTATCTGATCCTGGGCTTTGTCCTGCTCCAGACACACCTCTGGGGCTACAGTAGAGCTGCCATGTGTGTGACTGGCCCTCAATGGGGAGTTGAAGTGGACTCCCATGTTTTTGTTGGAGGACTTTGGTGTTGTAATCCATTTTAGCGCATTAGCCTATTGTCGGGCTGCGCGGGGCATTGTTTTACAGCAATGCCAATAGGATGCGTAGAGAATGAAATAATGGAATTTGTCTGTTGGGAGATTTGAATATAGATTTGTAGGGAGGCGTGTGTGGTCAAGTGGAGTCTGGCCTTACCTATGGATTTGCATCTGATCTGTTGGAGTATGGTCATCAATTTCAAAGCTAAAATAAGGAGTGTCTGGGAGATTCTGAAGTATTAGCGTGTTTGTGTTGGTGCAGCACTGAGCTAAGCAGACTGCACGTGCTGCACGTCCTCACTCCGTCTTGGACACACCCCTCCCTCTGAGTCCTGGCTCCCTGCCAGCGCTTACACACACATACACACACCACTGCCCCAGTTATCTACAGAGAGGGGTGGGGTGTAATGAGCGGTGTGTAAGGTTAGAGGAGCAGAGATTGAATAAAGGTAGTGAAAGGAAAAGGAAACAGGAAGGAGTTATAGAGGTCAGACTGTCACTGCTACTACGATTGATGCATGGAAGGATAAGAATATAGTTTAAGAAAGGATGTGTGTGTTTTTCCATGCCTCATCCTCTTCTTAATAACTCACTTTCTTTCAAAAAGAGAGGCACTCAGCAACATGGAGATGCTGCAGTCACAGTGAATAAATTGTAGACTTATTTGCGAGCCAGGCTGTTCAATAAATTACGCTGCAGTTTTGCATATAATTGGACATAAGTCTGATTCTTGCGCTATGTGCACACTGTGCACACACACACACACACAGACACACTCACACGCCTCTCATTCCCTCAGTGGCTGCTAATTTAGGCAGTGAGAGAAGAGGAAATGAGAATGCTGGAGAGGGAGAGAGAGGGAGAGCGAAGAGAGAGCGTGTGTGCAGTATATATTAGTCAGGTGATGAGTCGGCTGCCTCTCCAGTGCCGTGTAGCCATAGAGAACAGCTTTGAGCTGAGAAAAGGAGGTGAGATAGGGGAGGGGAGGGGGGGACAGGGAGAGGTGGTGCGTGCCTGCCTGTTCCTGCTCTGAGGTATTGTGTGTCATCTCTCTGCACTCTCCACTGCAGCCGTCTGCTGAATAGTAATCAGTGACACCAGGATAGGGAGAGGGGGAGGGAGGGAGAGAGAGAAAAAGAAAGATACCAGAGACAGGGAGAGAGAGAACTAGAAATGCGAGACATGGGGAGGGAGGTGGAATGCCAAGCTGACAATCCTGCTGCATTATCTGCCTGGTAGTAGAGGAAGTGTGAAAGAGAGAGAGAAGGGAAGGATAGAGGAGACAGAGGAAGAAATCTACTGGAAGATGCTGTGGGCTTCCAGGAGGAGTGTGTTGTGCCAACGGTCTAGGTAATGTGTGTGTTTGTATGTGTGTGTGAATGCATCTTTTGATGTGAAGGCATCTGCCCATGTATATGTGATGTTTTGTGGCTCATGGTTGCCATGCCTGCTTTTAAAAATGAGCTTATTCTACGTAGATAGACAAGTGTGTGTGTGTGTGTGTGTGTGTGTACACACGCGCATGTGCAAGTGTATGAAGCGCCGCTGGCCCTGACTGAAGCATGCATAGAAAGAGCCAGCTGGGCTGCTCTTGATTTTTATCTGTCTGACATTGACCGCCTGTGTTGTTGCTGCTGCAAGGCTAGGGGCTCCTCCTTTTCTGAAAATGTGTGAGTGTGTGTGTTTGTGGGTGCAGTTACCTTTTGCATCAGCCTAGATGGCAGGTACTGATTCTGGCTTTTGAATGTCAACGGTGGTTTTAAATTGAAAAGTGAGGAAATCCACTGTAATTGACCAGTGGAGGATGGCAGTACCTGCAGTACAGTCTGTCCTTTACCTTAGTCAGCTTCTCATTGGATGATCCTGCATCCAGGAGGTTCTTGTGCTCAGGAGTTAGACACTGTGTGTATTTTGTACTGACCCAGATACAAGGCACCGGTGGCACCTTTAAACACAGGAGTCTGTGTGACTGCATTGTGTTGCTGTGCAGCTGAGGAACTGCAATGGAACCTGTCACCTTGAAGCCTATGAATGCTTGAGTTCCCTGCACAGGATTACAGGATCAGACACCTTGCTGTAATTTAATATTCATCACTGTATCAGTTGCTCAGATGCTTTTTCGTCTGCCGGTAGAAGCATCCGAGCTGGCTCCGTTGCATCTCTGTTACCCTAAAGCACTTATGTACACATGAGTTTATCTAGCGTAAGATCAGAGTAAGCACGGCCTCCAACATTTATTAACTGCTAAGAGTGTATCCATGGTTACAGGAGGAGTGATAGTGTTGGTGGTGGTGCTTGGGAGCCATAGAGACAGCATAGCTGGAAAAACCCTGGAGACGAGAGTTGTCTCTGTAGCCGTGTGATGTACTTGTGGGTTAATCTGTCCAGTGACCCTAAATGTGGATATTGGATGGTGGCTCACCACGCCTCAGCAGCCAGGCTAAGCCTCTGCAGACATCTGCCTTAGCCAGAAACTGTTCTCGTGACAGCTGATGAGACACCAGTATATTTACTGGTTATCAGTGTGTCATGCTTTGGGCTTTGTCCTTAAGTTGCACAGGAGGAAGGAGTGAAGAAGAGTAAACTAAGATCATCCGGATTTATGGTCCAGCCCCTCCCGCCATTAACGTTCTCTCATGTTTCAGCCAATAGGGACATTTATGGTTGACTCTGGATCTGTAAGGCAGATTGCACTGGGGGAAAACATTGACATTATTTTCTGGTTTGCTTATAGTCAGCAGAACATGTTGCTTTCAACACCATCCTGGTGTCTATTGTTTCAATTTGGAATAAAATATTATTTTCTCTCTCTGACTTTTCAATCGCTTCTCAAAGTAGCATTATAAATATGCAGACTCTTGATTAGGTAAATGTCCCTGCATTTACCCTCATAATAAAGTAATCTCTCTCTCTTTGTCTTTGCAGCATTTTCAGCTGGCTTTGATCGACTCGAACCTCTGCACTTTGTCCAAAGCTGAGAGTAAGTCGTTTCACTAAAATTACTACGGGCACACCGGGAGGCTAGCCATACACTGATGTATTATTAGATTTGATTTACCAGCTTGTCAGTGGTAGAGTGCATTTTCAAAAGGCCACATGGAAGTAGCTGGATATTTCTACAGAGCAATTTTTCCTCTCTGCTGCCATTTCCCCACTGACTCTGCCCAAGACTGGGGTTGCCTAGGAGACTGCAGAAGGAGGGAGAGCTGGAAGTGCTAGCCTGCACAGCACACACACACACACACACACACACACACACACACACACACACACACACACACACACACACTGTGATTTCAGATCACATACACACACCAGGGAAACTGTCCCCCTCCCCTTCCATCTGTGGCCATGCTCCATACAGTCTCCAATCTGTACCTACTGAGTTCCATAGGGCGAATGTACATAATCCTAATCAGACGTTTAGCAGTTGACTCTAAATTTTTTTTCCTTTCTTTTTTTCCACAGTTCAGTTCCACATCGCTCATTTGTATGAGATTCAGGTAAGCATTCAATTCCACTTTTTTGTTTTCACTCCTGGCGGAGCCTTTTAATTTGTACCTCTGACAGCCAGTGCTTCTCAGTTGTAGAGGTTGTAAAGAGCCTTTCAGTTCTCTAATAACCCACGCTTCCTCTACTCGGCTTGCTGTTGCTTTTTTTGCAAAGTTGAAAAAGTAGTTCAGAGTTGGACTTGGTGTATAACTTGAAACAGGCTTCTATTCTCTTTTGCTGGTGAACAGTTATTGTTCTTCTGTTAATTCCTGTGGTATCCTGAATGTCCTCAAGGTCCTGCGGGTTAAATGTGGAAGGAAATAAAAGCAGTTAGTAATCATTTGTCTTGCCCTTTGGTGTCGCGGGACAGAGATTAGTGAGCGATAATTTATCTTGCTTTGACATCAGACACACACACACACACACCCACACCCACACAGTTTCCTGATGTTGACCAAGCAGTAAATAATCAGTCACTCTCTAGACAATCAGGTCTTTGAGGTTAACACTTGTTGTCCTTGTTTCTCCATTCTTTTCCTGATTCATTCATTATTAATGCGGATATGATGACCAAGTAGGTGGAGACAAATAACAGACGAGCTAGTGCAGTCAAATAAATTCAGAAAATTGCATTTCTTTATTGTAATGCAGCCTTTACAACCAGGAAAAGACATCACTTATTCCATATCGTGACATTACAATATCTGAAATCCCAGACGATATCTAACATTTAATGCTGTAGACTGTTGTTAGCTAGTGTGTGACAGTGTGAGGTTCTATATAACTTCTGATGTTTTTTTTTTTTTTTTTTTAGATTTTTAATTTTTTTTTTTTT